>JAVQJS010113281.1:0-39357 GCA_036024795.1 Galaxias rostratus | reverse complement strand
CTACGTATTTATATCTCTATGTACTATTTCAGCCTAGCTATACTAAAAAATATATTATGCTAAAACAAAAAGTTATATACATACATGTACATGTATATATTCATTTTTGATAACCTATTGAGGACAGGTACCAGGAAACCATTTTTGTTTGAACGTTTGCTTTGATGGTCCAACGAACTATCGAAGTAGTTTGACATATTTTGCTAACACAAGCGCTTCACTTCCTCCATATCTTATTATGTTAAGGCCTTATTCGAAATTGTTTAAAATAAATGTATTTCCTCAAAGTTCTACACACAATAAACCATAATGACAACATGAAAAAAGTTTTGGTTTTGCAAATCTATAAAAAAAATAAGGCATGGAATGTCAGAGCACAAACCAGGGATGAAGTCAAAGGAATTATCTGGAGATCTCCGAGACAGGATTCTGTCAAGGCACCAATCTGGGAAAAGGCACAGATAAAGTTTTGTTGCTTTGGAGGTTCCAATAAGCAAAGTGGCCTACATCATCTGTAAATGGAAGAAGTTTGGAACCACCTGGACTCCTATTGCTGGCCGACCGGCCAAACTGAGCAATCGAGGAGCAGGGCCTCGGTCGGGGAGGTGACCAAAACCCCAATGGTCACTCTGTCAGAGCACCAGCTTTCTTCTGGTGAGGAAACCATCCAGAAGGACAACCATCTCTGCCGCAATCCAAAAGTCAGGCCTGTATGGTAGAATGATACTCCTTAGAACAAGGCACAAGGCAGCCCTTCTGGGGTTTGCCAGAGTGCACCTGAAAGACACTCAGCCCATGAGAATAATTATTGTCTGGTCTAATGAGACAAGGATTGAACTCTTTGGCATGAATACCAGACATCATGTTTGAAGGAAACTAGAGATTGCTCAACACCAGGCTAATACTAGTCATACAATGAAGCATGGTGGTGGCAGCGTCATACTGTTGGAATGTTTTTCAGCCACAAGAACTGGGAGACTAGTCAGGATAGATGAAAAGATGAATGCAGAAATGTACTGAGACATCCTGGATGAAAACCTACTTCAGGGCGTTCTTGACCTCAGACTTGGGCAACAATTCATCTTTCAGCAGGACAACGATCCTAAGCACACAGCCAAGATATCAAAAAATGGTTTCAGGACAGTGTTTTTAATAAATCTGCTTCATTTCTTCACATTGTTATTGCGTATTGTGTGTAGAATTTCCAAGAAAAAAAAAGATTTAAAAAATGTTGAAATAAGGCCGTAACATAACAATGTGTGGAAAAAGTGAAGCGCTGTGAATACTTTCCGGATGCACTGTATATGAAATATAATTTTAATGTTTCTGCATACACTCACCTAATCATCCCGATAGCTCTTATGTGTTTCTCTGTATTAAATGTATTCATATGTATTTATTCAACCATGTATTGGGTGATTAATATGTTTTTGCATTACTGATAGTGTAACCCCTTTTACAGACATATACATATATATGTATATATATATATATATATATATGAACAGCAATTCTTACATCTATAATTTTATATTTTTTTAAGAAACAGATTTCATTTCAGACTCATGGCGGGAAATAAGGCAACATACTTTTTGTCATCTTTGAAAAAAAATGAACAAGGTAGTGTAGGATAAGTTGTGCATTAGAAACGTTAAAAAGTATGCACGTTTTGTAATTCTTAAATATACTAAATAAAGCTAAACCTGATATTGGCATTTGTATCACAAAGCACTGCACAAACACTCTAGCAAAATAAGGTTGCACTGCCAAGGAATTTAAGAGTTCATCCAAAAACAAATGATCCATAAATGGGAACTGCTTATCAAAGTCATTATAATTTGTCTTGAAGCTGTGCATGAAGAAGTGGTTCATGAACTAGTGTATTGATTAACAATACAAGCTAATTTGCAACACCTGACCCACTGACTGCAATACCATGAAAGTTGACCCTGTGAACTATGTGTTGTGTTTTTAAATCTCACATATCCCTACGTGCTTACACAGCATAGGAGCGTTGGTCACTCCTTCTCCAGAAAGTTGTAATCCACCTTGGGACAAGCTATGGGTTCCTGACATACCGTCTTTAGAAATACTGCAGTTCTTTTGTCAGATAAACTAAAACGTGTTTGAAAGTATTGTCCAACCAAATTGTTGTCACCTCAATCAGTTGGGTGTGATTTGCAAAGTAGTGTTTTGCTATGACCGTCTCCCTTCCCCCTTCTAATTAAGACCGCATATCTTAGATGTGCTAAGGTCGGCAGGAGATTTTTAATTAGAGAGGTGTTGCATTAAGATGTGCACATACTAGAGGCTCCGATTGCATTCGTGGCCAATATACTTTTAATTAACTCTTATCTTAGCCCAATTTCTGCTGGCATGGGTCATCATAATAATTCCCTCCCAACGATCTTACCATAAATTGAAATGTCTCAATAAATTAAATGTCTTGTTCAAGTCTTAAAACACATATTGACCCCACTGTGTCATATTCTTGACCAATCAATGCATGATTCTATTGAACCTGCATATTGGGAGTGCAATAAGGAGACACTGCTCAGATTATGTTGCTTTAAAACGAAACAAACAAAAACAGATGATGTACTGTGTATAACCTAACAGCATGAACAAAAACGCATGCATTCGTCATGGGAACTTTTGTTCCCCAAGTAACTGCTTCTTCAAAAGGTATTCTGTGTCTGCAACTAATTCCACCACAACGATTATACATTTGCGGTCACTGTCCCATGAGAATAGCTATATGTTTACTAAATAGGTTTCTAGTTGGTTTGCAGTTGCAATTCTCCTTAATTGCTAGTATTTGTTAATGCTTCCTCTGCAAACTATTTGGAATAGGTACAAATCTAAAGCATAGTAAGTACTTGGAATTATTTCTGTTTGTCTGTATATGCGTGGGTGTCTCAATGAGCTGGTAAAACCCAGGACACCAGTGAAGCAGGTAGGTTTAAATAAAACAAAGGGTAGCCAACATGGGCAAGACAAATTAACTCTAATGGTGACCGCGTTGCAGAGCTGGACAAGACGGTTTTAGTCACTTGTTCATTGCTCCGGGGAACCACGTCGCCTGGCCGCAGCCTGTCTGGTCATGCGCTTACTACTGTAATAAGGCACCAGGTCAACCAGTGCTTTTAGGCAAGCCAGATTTTATACTAGCCTTTAGGTCGTCAAGTCAAGTAGTTTCAGTGGTTTAGCCTCTTCCCCATGTGCTTCCTAACAGTGGCCTCTGGCACAGTTTACGGGAGCTGTCCATCGTACTGAATAGTCAGAGGGGCGTTGTTCATATTTCTAGGTCCTCCTAGGAAGGTGAGGGTGCTGAACAAGAAGGGCATGATTTTGAAGGGGCGGAGCAGGAGCTCCCGCACCATTGTGTATAAACTTAGATTATGCAGTATTTATTTGTGCTTACAATACTCTACTATAGTGTTAAATTGGGTTCAAGTAATGTTTCTTCATTAGCCTTTGAAGCACCCTTTGAAAATAATTTAAAATTAGGACAAATAAGTCAGTGCTCAGCCCAAAACAATTTAGTAAAAAGCATGAAAAATGCATGTCATGGGATTTGTGTATGTATATGTATAATTTTCCTTTGGGGGGGAACAAATTACATTTTATGAGCAAATAATGGTTCTGATACTTCTGTAAAGCAAGTGTGCGCGAGGGGACAGCAGACTGCGTGCAGTATCACAGCAGCTAATTCACATCAGAGGAGCAGGATTATAGAGGAGCAGGTTGCGTGTTACAGAGTCTATCATTGATTGATTTCGCTGTTTGAAAATTACACGCTTATTTAGTCCCCTATGCAACTTCTATACTGTACCTATAGGAATGTATTACAAAAACAAAAGGGTGACATCCGTTGATCCTGCTTGCTGAGCGAGTAACGTTCTCAAGTCTGTTCTCAAGACACGGACTGAAGAGACGGTCTGCATCTCATAGGAGCACACGGTGTTTTCCTTCGAAGATAGTCAGAGACGCCACGGAGAATTGGTCTAGACATTCGAAAGCACTGAAATTGAAGGTCTACATATAGTTTTGGTTTTTGTTTACTTCACTGCACACTAATAGACATATTTAACTGAGTAAAGACGGGTTAATTTAAACACAAGGTGGAAAACAACAACAGTCTCCAGTGGACCTATAGTTTGTTGTGCTCAACGTTGGTGGGAGTCGCACAAGGAATATTTGACATTCAAGTTTTCGTGGAAGTTGCGCAGTGACAGAATGGGCTTTTGTGGCTATTTTGCGATGCCTTGGAAATGTCTTGTTGTCGTCGGACTAAGGCTGTTATTCATTGTACCTGCAGGAGTGCCAGCAAGAAGCGGGGATTCTTTTTCAAGGGATAACATCACCGTCAGGCAAGGGGACAGTGCTGTCTTAAAGTAAGTCATCAAAACATGTATCTGCTTCTCTAGTGTTCTTGTCTTCATGACGCTCAAAATTAGAAGGCATTTGAAAGGACAATAAATCCTTGTAGAAATGCTAGTTAAGCACAATCTAATATGCATCGATCCCTCTGTAAATAAATGGGTTCATCACTGTTGTTTACATTTAAATTTGCATTATTTTTGTAAAATAGTCTACTCTCGATTATAAAAGTGTGTTTGTGATTTTGTTATTAGTAGAATAAGAAACATTATGGTGAGAATATGCTTATTATACATAACAATTCATGTTTCAGCATACACACTGCTGTAATAGGAAGGGATGAAGGAAGAGGTGCGGGGCTTGGTCGGGACGGGAGGGTGTGTTCGCGCCGCTAAATCACGACTTTTAGAAAAAGTCTAAATGGTGAAAAAGGTTTTAAACAAAAATTGTAAACTGCGTTTGAATGCCTGTATGGGTCAACCCATCTTGTGGGTAAGTTTATCAGTTTTACCTTTGATGAAACGGCATGTGCCCTTTGGACCCCCTGTAAATGGATATCATCAGAGGTCCAGAAACGAGAGAAAAAAAAATCTATGCGCAAAATGGACCAATATGTTTGACAAAACTTTTGCAGTTGTGTGAAAGAATTATAGAAGGCAGCTATAAATACATGTCATGAAAGTTGTTCTAATGAGATTGAATATACCATTAATTGAGTAATACAACTAATCATAGGCTACTGAAGGAAGTCATTAGTCATTGGTGGTGAATTGGTAATTTGAAATGATGGTGTTTTTCCATAACCACCTAAATGAACACCAATATGTTGTATTTTTAAAATAGGAATGCCATCATTCATTCTGGAGTAAAGCTATTGCTTTTCCTTCATGGAAACTTCCATAACTTGATTTTTTATGTTCACATTACAGGAAAAAGGACATGGCAAATATCATTCTAATTTAGATTGTCAAGTAAACTATATTTCAGGTTACATTGCAAGTTTTTTTTATGTAAACAGTTTTAAGAAACCTTATGAAAGGTTATGCATTTAGATGTGTCAGATTTTTGGGTGATGGAGATATGTTTTCTATTAATAACTTTCAAATACATAGTTACAATGTCAGAGTGAAAAATACAAGTTTTTTGTGCATGTTGAGAAATGTGGAGATGGTCAGATGAAGTCAATAAGAATATCAGACGCTAGGGGGGCTCCATGTGGGGGTCTGTTGCTAAAAATAGACCACTTCTATTACTTGAGGTTTGTCCTAAGTTTCCCATTGGTTTTCATTTTAAAGCATAATTTCAAATTGGATTTTAAATATTCGACTGAGGGATCAAATGACACACAACTTGTTTTAAAGAATGTCGTCGAACACCTGGTGTCCATCCAACCAGAGTAAAAAACAGAGTTTGCCTTCTTAGACTCAAACAGCATATTCCACCACGCCAGCAATAACGGCAATCAAAGTATTCTGGATAAGTCTTATTAATGTGGCATGACATTAGTCAACGCCCCCATCCGCATTGCTTCAATTGATTCCCGAGTGAGTGAGTGAAGTTGTTAGAACACAGATAGTACCGACAGACAGAACACATGACAGTAGTCCTGTTATGCATCGCAACTATGATCTGAACCACACAAGTAAAACAAATGGATTGACAAAAATGGATAAAACAAGTCAAATAGACATGAATGATGATTGAAGGACAAACGTTTGGTGATGGATAACATGCATAGAGTCCAACTCATGAAATCTTAAAGTCAACAAAGGATGATTAATTGCTGGACCTTCTCATTTTCTTTCATTCAGTGCCATTTTTGAGACATGCATTTCCTGCAAAGGTAATTTGCTGGGGGCAGAAGAACAGTCAAAAATCAATAGCTTTACGTAGAATTCCTTAGTTAGTCAGACTACCCTCACTTTTTACTTTTCATTAAATGAACCTGCAAGTTTAATCACCTAAGTGTCATGTTTTAACTGTGCACATCCTTTAGAAAGGATCTCTAATCATCTAATTTCTTTAAATATTGTAGATATTGTATTACGTCTTACTTATCTCTCAATGGGTTGATTCAAGTTACATTTCCGATTTACTTTGAGCCACTTGTCTTGTTGTTTTGTTTATTTTGTCTTTGAACTTCAAATTTCCTGCAATTATGCCTACTTGATCATTCTGGTGCATGTTCTGGAAATTAGCCTTTAAGCGTTTGAAAGCTGACAGCTGGAGTCATTTTACACACCACCCAGGTACACCCTCCCAAATATCATTCACTTTGCCCATTGGTTCTGAGAAGCAGAGCAGATGGTTGCTCGGCTGGTATCACCATTATTAGCTTGGCTGGATATGAGTTATAATTTTTAAGATCCCAAATTACTCTAGTGATATCACAAATGAAGTGTTGAACAGGCAGAGACCCCAGACACTCCCTGGTGCTTAAATGCCGGTGTCATTAGCTTAAAATGCTTGGATCTAAATTTGATTTAATAAAGCTTCAGAGACTTGCAATAAACGTCTCCTTCAAAGACAACTGAACATGAATAGAAAAATCCGAAAATGCTTAATTAAGAGGTGACTTGTTTAATGTAAATACTAATTTACAGAGCATGAAAGTAGCATCTTAATGCAGTATGCATCGCACAATAATTTTTGCTCTATACTTCAAAAAGGCAAAAAATATCTTAAATTTACAATTCACAAACAAATGTTGTGAAAAGACCTCCTTCTTAAACCTAGTTAGACAAGATCATTGGTATGGATGTTCAGATCACGTTTACTAAAATTGGTTACTTATGGAAGTTGATACCAATCTCATCTTCATCTCGTCCGACTACGGGTAGGTACGTATCCTATTTTCCCAAAAAAGTGTTTCTTTAAGTTTCCAAATGTTACATGTCACATTGATTAAAAAAGTATTTCCCCTTGTGTTTTAGATATTTGCTCAATCTGAAATCTGCATACTTATTTGTTTGAATGTAAAATTAGATGTTTTCAGTTTTTTCGTTTTACATTACAAATAGCAAAAGTAGATACATTAATCATGCTCCTATAAACATTTCAGTTGTAAAATGATATTGTTATGCATATTTGAAGAGGAAAATTCATAGCAAACCGTCATCTGAGCGGGCCTCACTCTTTTGTGAGCATTTTCGAGACATCCATCTTGCACAAGTTAGGTTTCAGCATCTTCATGTTGCCGTAAATCACTGAGATAGAGTCATTAATTTTTAATATCCGCCAACCCATGAGCTGAAATGTAATCCAACCAGATCCTCCCTTTCTGTGATACAGCACCCACATACATTATAACTTGTCCACAGCATCTTTCCTGCATGTTTAGCTGCAGTTTCTTAGCATCATTAATACTTATCAGTGGCAACACCCCATTTATGCCCTTCTTTGCCAGCAAATTTCCACTCTACTGCCTCCACTCCCTTCCCCACAAGTCCCCTTGTTCTTTCTCAAAGTGGCCTCATTCAAAAATGTCCATTGTGCTCAGGCAAGCCAGGTTGTTTATATGAAAAGAGTTCTTAAGTATAACATATAGTGAATATTGAATATAGTTTTCAGCATACATATCGCATCATATATATATATAAATAGTGTCAATTTTAACTTGCAGAATGTAGAAACATAAGCACCCCTTATTTAGCACAGAGTTTTAAGCCAGTGCCACTTCACTTGACTGCAGCTCCATAGAAATCAAGGAAGAGCTTGCCCTTGTTCATTACAGGTCTGCACATACAATGCCATGAGTTGATCAGATCAACTGCTTGTGGCCATTCAAGTGGCTCTTCATATCCTCCATGTTTTCCTCCTCAATCGTTTCACTTGAAATCTCCCTCATCTCATAAATTAGGTGTCCACCATCTGTCTACAGAATTCATTGGCCTCCTGTGACCACACAAATCATTGCTAATTCGTTTGCTTCTTTTCGGGTACCCCCCTCCCCCTCCTCACTTTAATGAAAGCACATACCCCCCAGCCTAATGGGGAAATATGGCAGTGTTTAGCTTTCAGTCAGTTCAGTCCCCTGGCCAATATTACTGTAAGGACAACGTAGCTGAGCTATGCATACCAACGACATACAGTATGGTAGATTCATAATATTCAAAAGTAGACGATCGTAACCAAAACTAAGATTAGTATAATTACTCCATTGATACCTCCATCAATATATAGGTTTGTGGGTCATAGAAACAGTTTTTTTGATGCTCTTGTAAGTCAACTTGTAAATTGATGTAATTCAGCACTTCTCAAATATTGACGGATTTGTAAACTGACTCACTTGTATTGTTAATTTACCCTCTCAGTCAGAGAGTCTTGGATTAAACAACACATTTTATCTGTCATGTTTTAGGCACAACCAAATGTGAGACCACAAAGGAGAAAATCCGTAAAGCAATATTGCAATCAAACAAAGCTAAGCTTCATGTAAACTTCTACTTCATGGACACTCATACTTTCACAAATAGTATATGCCTAAACACACTCTTTTGAATTTACGTAGTACAAACATCTAAATTAGTTTGTGTCTTACGGCTCAGCTGATAGTTTGGATGCCAAGAAACGTGTAATCTGTCCAGGGCTATCATTTGAGGTTTCTTATAATTGTTTTCAGTGTCGATGGCATATGTAAGTCTTATGTCATTGCTTTTTCCATATAAGGGTGACAACTCATTACTGATGATTGATTGCCACTTAGTAAAAAGTAAAAAGATAAGAGTGCAAAAAGATTAGTGTATCACCTACAACAACATAGGAATAATATGGAGCAGGTCACAAGGCCATCTTCTGCTCTGTACCATCTAGGTTAAAAATGACATCTGCAGCTGTCGAGCAATTAAAAATTAAAAAAAATATATTCTCAACTCAAGTTAACGGCCAGCCCTTAGGCATTTTTATAATTTGGAAGTGTTCTGTATATGGGTGGTTTACATAAAATCCAGGCAAAAGAAAATCTTAAACTTCAAGAATTAAGCATGCAAATTGAGAATTGTGAGAGTTGGACTAATTCCTAGATTTCCCCAAAATATATGAGGTCTGTTAGGTTCAATAATGGAATCAGAATTGATTCACCAATTTGTTGTTGTGGTGTCAAAAATTGCCCCATGGTGTGACATGAAAATTTTTGTTTATAAAGTGAAAATGGCGTTAAAGTTTCTGAAGTAACTCACTTTATCTTAATAGTTAATAATTACTACCGTGTAGCCCTTCCATGTAATCTAAGACATTCCTGTAGAGCTTGATTAAATAAGAACCCATCTTTCCCATTGGTCTCTTCATTATGTCCCGTTTATGTATCACAATATAGTGTCACACCGAATGTTATCCGTTTCTGGGGACAAAATCATTTTTATCAGAGCTGACTCCAAATATCATGCTTGTACTGGAAAAGAGCAGACTTACAAAGGGGCACCTGTCTTATCATTCTGTACTTTACTGTGGAAAGCTACATTTAAGTTTAATCTTTGGAAAACGTGCTTGGGACAGCCACATCACATGAGCTTTCGAATGTTTTGTTAACATTTTTGCAAAAGTGATGGATTTATTACCTTCATTTTCAGTATAAAGCAGCTGGTTCTAAATATATATATATATTTTTTAATATAGTTGTTATTTATTTGTGTTTGACGTTCTGGAGCACAAAAAAAGCCATGCGTCAACCAATCATTTGCATATGCTATGTTATGAGGTTGTAACGGATTAACTATAAGGCAAATAACGGGACTTTTAAAAAAAACTGTTTGGGAATGTCTAAACATTTAGATACTTAATGGCATGCACAAATGACCCAACTAAAATGGCAACCCCAGATCAATCCCAGAATCATGTTCACCATACTCTATGAATGGTCAATTAACCTAAAGCTTGACTCTTGCTTCACTGTTGACCATCCCATCCCACAGTTGTTATTGGAAGTAATGAGAGCTATTATATCTGGATTGTTTACAGCGACCCCCTCCTACTTCCCATTACATTTACAGCTTTGGCGCGTTGATAGGACGTGACCTTCTACAGGGGTCTTGGGTATCGTGTCTGTCGAGGTTTAATAAGCAAGTGGTGTCTCATCGTCAATTATACTGACAATATCGGGAAGGGGAAATAGATGCGTGGATCCAGATCGGTTTATATGCATGGTATATAATGCACAGAAACAAAATGAAAACATCAAATACCTTTTTGCTGTAAATAAATGAAGGAAAACTAATCTCTAGCTTCGAGACAGAACTCTAAAGAGTTGTCTGGGAAATTGTTTTGTACAGTGCACCTTGAAAAAAAACTAATCTCAACTAGTAAAACCGATTTCCTTTTTTTATATATACTTAGTGGTGATTGAGTTACTTTCCTGTTGAGCTAGCCTTCAACATGAATGCGTAAAAGCAGTTGTATCATGTTAAAAAACATGGAAAATCTTAACAACAGTTAGTTTGATGAAAAAATAAGAAACACAGATGAGGGACTTCTTATCAGAAAAACTCAAGGTCCTTTTTTTCAAGCAGACAGGATGATGTACTTTTAAGTGGCCACCCCCTGCCCCTTGGTGTCAGTGTGAAGGATTGCCAAAGCTTCCCTCTACTGTGATCTCTTTACATCAACAGTCTAGCGACAAAGCCCCTGGTTCTTCGTTGATGATGGTCCTATTTTACAGAAATCCAACAAAATAAACCTACTGTATAGGTAGAAAATAAGATTTATTCCGGAAATATTTGTGTTGAACGTGCAGTCGTGCAAAATCGTATTACACTGTGGGAAGCAATGAATAAAAGATAACTTCTTGTTTCATCTAGCAATCAAAATGACTTACATGGTACTTTGCTGACACGTAAATGCAACGGTATAAGGCCCTCTATAGATTAATACCTAGACAGCCACTGATAGTGGTTTAATTCATCGTTGATTAGGACCTTGTTTGTGCCCTGTTAGACAGAGAGCTTGCATTGCACGATAATCTATAGCTATGAAAGTGCTGGGGTCAATGATGTTGTTCTCACTCGAGTGCATTGCACCCATTTGTCTGCCTAAGGGGCTGGCACATCCATCCTGAAAATAATAGAATGCTTTCAGAATGTTGTGGTGCATTTGATAAAATTAGCTCTGGAGCAAGGACAAGTGATATCACCTTTATAAACCTCAATGTGCGCCATCTGCCCTGTAAAATGTTTTGCTTATCTGAATTTGTCCATGCCACCCTACTCTTCTTGTGTGTAAAATTAGGTTTATTCCTCTGGCCCAGGATGACAGCATCACAAATAAATGGAAAAGCAACTGGAACCTACTTCACAAAGTTTCAAAGATATCGCAAGTAAAGTTGTAGTATTTTCTCCAGTGGCAACTAGTTTAGTAGTCTTGATATGGATCACACCTATGTCTCTTGTTAACTCAATGCTATTGGCATAACATTAATCCATCATGTTGCATGCTGATGTATTGTTTTTAAAAGACGTGGACATTTTGTTAGAAGTAACACCTCTTTACGGATCCAGTGGTTGCTCAGGGTAAGAAAAGTATCCCCTAATGGATCAGAATTGGCCACATTCTTTACATTGCGGTGTATTTTTAAAGAAAAATTATTTGGGAAATAAACAGGGCTGTTCATTTGAAGTCATAACTGAAGTGGCCTTATCTTACTTCCCACGCTCTCCTACACAGATGGAGAGACACGGGGGGGAAGTACAAAATTACATTTATTATCCCACAAACCTCGTTTGACGTCAAAAAAGTAAAAAGAAATTCAGAGCGGAAGCCTCCAAGGTTTCTAAGGCAGTGATCATATCGAAATCCTTGAAGATACCGTCACCTATGAGCTGAAGATTAACAGGGAGTCAATTGGCGGCTTGGTTTTCCTCTTGTCAGCAGACAGGCCGAAGCTTTGGAGCTGGACAGAGACATTTTGATTGGTGCATAACCGTTCCATTAAAGCCATGGCAATGTTCAGATTGAATAAGATTCCTCAACAATTCTAATTGAATTGAACAAAGCATGGCTGACAGCACGCACAGTCAAAAAAAAGTCAAAAAAAGGTGAAATCTAGAGATGAACTACATTCACTATGTTGGACATTAGTTTTGATTAGGCCGGGAGCACATTGGTTTAATTCTATTCCAACGGCCACAGTATCATCAATTAAGCTATGATTTTTCTTTGATTTAAGATAGGCCCTCATCTGAGAAATATATTTACAGAGGTTATTGAATGGTCCAACCCTATTTCCACACTGAAATGGATGTGCTTGCAAGCAGATGGTTCAATTTCAGACGACTTGACCAAAAAACTAAAAAATCATGCCTCCATCAGCATTGCCTTGTCTGTATTACAGATATATCAATTTGCAGGCCAGATCTGCAGTGAGCTCTGAAGCTTTACAGCAACATGATAAACATCATCAATCTCTTTGCAGAGCCATCAGAAACAGCAAATGGTTTCACAGTTTTCAATCAATTCAGTTTCCATGTTTCAAAATATCACATCTAATCATATGCATATAATTAAAGGCCACAGTGCTCAATTCACTCCAACGCTATGTATATTATTGAACTTGCAACTCTTACACAAGCAACTCAAATGCTTCAGTTATTCAGAAAACTTTTTATTTTCCTGTGTTTTGAAGTTAAGTTATCAACTGTGTGTATCTAGGCAATATACTATATTGTACAAGTGGGTAATAGAATGTAAGCAATCATATGCATTTTCAAAAAACTGAAGTTACTTGCCAATGCAGTTTGCGCGACAATTTATTGGCAATTGTTTTGCTTGTGAGGAGTATGTGGGTAATACATTCTTTTTGTAAGAAATCAGTTGACCAAGTTTTCAAAGGTTACTGTCTTGGTCTCGAAGGCACTAAACACATCTACAAGTGTAGCAATCTCAAAGAAATATGCACGCAATTGTTTAGTATTGATCTCTTGTCTGCGCTGTAATCTACTTCAATATACACCACTAGAAGTCTTCAAGACCGATGACTTCCAAACCCTTACAACATTCGGTCATTGGAGATGCAGTTTTTTCATTCTTAGACATTTGCACTGTTGAAGATAGTGTTTTCTGTTGACTCTATATATATTTGTTAATGAAATAGTTTTTTGCTAAATTAATTATTAAAAAAATATTAATTTCACATAACTGCATCACATGATCTTTCACCAGGTTTAGGTTCATCCCCTGAAAAAACTCATATATTTTTATGTTGTAACCTACCATAGACCCAGTATTTTCTATCATTGATCCTTTCATTTGTTTTATTAATTGCATTTACCTTGACCTGTCAGAGGAGTCTATACTCAATTGTACATGTTCTGTCTAGTTTTTAAAATTGCATTGCGTCATTTTACTCAGATTAAAACCAAAAACCTATTCCATCAGAGCTGAAATACAAATTCACTTGCTTGGTGCATGTTGTATTGGAAGTACTTTGAATCAAATAAAGAGGAGACTTGAAGGAAACTTGAAATAATTATCCTATTAATTTTAATGTCTATACTCTTGAAAAAGACGGAGTGGTATAATGGAGTCTGTTACTATAAGTGTTTGGTGAATAACACACTTGCAGATGTGGAGTTCAGATTAAATGCTCTCTTGATTGTGTGAGAGCACAGTTTAGCCAACTTGACCCACACTTGGACTGAATTAGGAAGAATGTAATATATTTTTTAGTATTCTTTATAACGACGATTTCAAGGGTGAGGAAGTCCTCAAAGCAGCCTAATGTAAGCCATAGTGAGATATAGATGGATTACTTATGAATGCTAATCAAACGATCAACAAACAACACTATTTTAGTCAAACCTTCAACTGGTAAATGATTATATAACAATATATAAGGATACATCAATAAGAACTATGGTCTAACATTAAGGCAGTGAAATATTTGGCATCAGTGTGAGACTTGAAGAAAACATCTTTCTTTTCAGCATCAAAGTTGGTAGAAAAGGGAGGAAATTAAGAGAAAAATATTGACCGTAAGTTCCTAGTGCTTTGCGTCTTTCACCAGCGTTACTCTTAAAATGGATGTCCTTCAGACTGAAAGAAGAGACTTCTATTTTATTTATAAAATATGTGTTGCTGTGGTAACGTTTAAGGCAGGGTCTGCTTCAAGCATGAACAGATGGTACTGTAATGTAGATGTTCTACCTAGCTGTATCGCCAAGTTTTTATCCACACTGTATATTTTTCAGGCCAGTTTGGTCCGGTCTCTGTTCTGATGTATGTCTGAGTAACTCCACTTTGGTCTGTGTTGAGGTTCTCATTATTCATGTACAACATCATCAATAATATGCGTGTTCTCAAAACGATTTAACATTACAAATAAAATATTGGGTTTGACTTGACTACAAACATAGTGTATACTCAGGCAGACTATAGGAATGTAAAGCACATAATTTTGTGTTTTGCAAAAACACTTAAGTTAGTGGTTTAGTGTTAAATCAAGTTTCAAAGGATACATTGAGCATTCCATGTCCTTGAAGGTAACCTCACTTTTACCTGAACTTGTAAGAGTTCCATTTTCAATGCAACATGGTTATCGTGTATTATTAGTGTGCTAGTTTTAAATCCTTTAAAACTTTGCTGCCAATGAAAAAATACTGACAAGTGTGTGTGTGTGTGTCTCTCTCTGTGTGTGTGTGTGTGTGTGTGTGTGTGTGTGTGTGTGTGAGTGCGTAACCAAAAGAGTCCAGTGACGCCATTTATACACCTATAGCTGTGCTCTTCATTTCCATTGTTATTGAGTGTGTGTTACCGTTATGCTGCCTGTACTGAAGACAGTCATAAAAATAGGTCACAGCACTGCCAATTGGTTTGAACCTAGTTAAATGTCGCATAGTTGTGTATGTGCGGGCAAACCGATATGTGACTCACCTCAATCTCTCTTCAGATAGGCAACTCACTGCACTAATGGTCTGCAAGCAAGAAGGTATAATTTAGCTGGATAGGACGAGAACTATAGAATAGGTTAATTAAATTACACTTTTGTTGTTGAATAATGCCTTGACTATTTAGAAGTCTGATCTTACTTACAGTACCATTGCATATAACAGCAAAATGTTTTATGCACAAATTCTTAGTGTGATCGTATTAGTAAGTTGCATATATATAAATAACTTACTAATATATGAATATTTATAGCATTCCTCTATACAGGATGAGCTTCAAGAATTGAAATGGCTTCTTTCCTACCTTCTTCGACTCTGATTAAGTTGAA
Organism: Galaxias rostratus; assembly: GCA_036024795.1. Lineage (NCBI taxonomy): Eukaryota > Metazoa > Chordata > Actinopteri > Galaxiiformes > Galaxiidae > Galaxias > Galaxias rostratus. Next base: position 23,774 of record JAVQJS010113281.1, on the reverse strand, counting down.
TCTGGCTGCCTGTGGACTTTATTTATTGGTTGAATCCCTAATTTAGACTAATTTAACCTAAATAACCCAGCATGAATCAGACATTTTGTTTGATTTTGGTAATTAAATCTCGTCCATGATTGTAGGATTGGTCTCCATTACACTCATCTTCCTTTCAGAAGTGCTATTCTAGCTGGTTAATCTCAAAGTAAATCATAAAAATTGTTATCTTTTCTGTATCAAATGCATAGGATTCTGGTGTTGCCGAATTGGTGCTATAATGTGATTCGCATACATGCATTAAGTTTTCAATTATATTTGTGTCTACATGAATGTCAATAAAACTCCAATGTAGTTGGACTTAAAAAGTCCCAACCTACATCTCGTCGTTTAACGAGTCTACACGGGCACAAGCAAGGCTAAGCAGTTCGCAGTGAATGGTGAATTCAGCTGTTGTATATTCTCCTGTACAATGACATTAAACAACGTTTACTCACAAACACATGAATGGCACGTGCATGGACTTTTCCCTTTGCTGCGTCTCACTCATCAATCAAATGATGCAAATAGGCTACAAATCCATCGGGGCCAATTTTTGCCTGCATGATGGTCAGTGAGACAATGTGGCGATGCTCTTGCTCACCAGATGGCTGTAGCATGAGCTGTGTGAGCTGGGAGTCTCCTGTCAGTTCTACCTGTGACTGCACAACAGAAGAAAAAGGACTGGTATTGCCTCATGCTCCGGGGTTGAGTGAATCTTTGATTGACCAGCAGAGTTGGTCCTCCGGAACACAGCAAGGGGTGACACTTGAGTCTGGAATTGAAAAGCATGCATTGAAAGGAGCAATGGTCTGCACCTGTAGGTTTACCTATATGCCAGCTGTGGGGTTGGTCTCTGAAATGTGTACTATTTCACTTTTTTCAGTTACATATTTTAAGATCTTACTAGGTCAGCGTTTCATCTGTGACCTGTTGTTATTTAAGGATCATTTGGGCAAGAATTGTGTTAAATGTGTATTAAAACATAATGTATACAACTAGTAATTGAATTGAGACATATCAAGTTTAATGATTTTGAATTGCTGATTGTCTTGACCTCAGTCCAACTTCAAGGACGAACACACAACCAAACGTTTAAGGAGAAAATCCTGTAAGGGGATAACAGAGAATATATACAGTTGCTACATAAGTGATGATTCAAGATGTTTAATTAAACATCTGCATTTCAAAATGGTGTTCGAGCTTTCCAGAGAGTAGCACAGGATGTCACGTCAATGGAAGTCTGAACTTGAAATCACAGTACCAACCGATCTGCTTGACTGTTTTACAACACTGCTCAACACGGATGGAAAAATCAAACCTCTGTAGTGCAGATGTATTCACAGCTTGGGGTGAGGTTTTTCTCTGATATTGTTAAAGGACGACAGTAAATGAGACAGTAAGCTATTTGTTGCATGGGGCACTAGATGTTACTGCAGGAAGTTTTCCAACCATGTTGAAGAGACTTTTCTAATTTGGAGTCTCCCAGGTTGCCCTTGGGGCACAGGAAATAACTGCAGTGCCATTGCAGAGAAAAGGCCTGACCTGTACTTGAAATGAAAATGAGGTTAGATTTTTTTTTAAAGTAGACCACTTATGTTTATGCAACAACAGTACTGTGTACATGACGTGTTGTGTTTGATGTCTATTTTAAAATGATAGGTGTTCTCTATGAATATTTGTATTGGATATCTTTATTTTCATAATGTATCCTCTGCCGCCTTCGTTTTACTTTATTTATGTGCAATAGTCGAGTGGAACTTATTTTGTTTTAAACAACTTATGGCATTAAACGTTTCAGCTTTGAATAGTGGCTGTGGATATGGCTTTGTGGTGAAACCGCTGAAAATATGGCATGCGTAGCCGGATAGAGAATACCATATACAATTGTATTTTGAAGTTTCAAGGTTATTTAAATACATCCATCTCATACTGATGTTGAACAATCTCCCAGCAAAAGGGACAAAAAAGCCACTAACACCTACAGTCAATCATTTATTTGGATCAAATGTGTTTTATTGTGTTTCTCCCCCTTTGCCTCCACCAATCGGTTACACATTCAGGAGGAATTAACAGTGTTGTCTTCAACACTCAAATCTGTTAGGTGAGTGGAAAAGTCCACTTTGTATAATATGTCTCTTTGGATGAACTTCACAGAGATTTGCATGTAGGTGTTCCCTGGGAAGGTTGCCGCATTTATTCTCACCAGTTCTTAGAACAGCATTAAACCTGCTGTCTTAGATTACACTACAGCCTGTAGCATCAGGGCTGGCTTCAGGGGATATGGGATATAGGTCATGCTCCTTTTCCAATTCTAAAATGGCCAGTGTCTAAGAATGGCTGGACCAATTGAACTACTGAATCGTAAAACAAGTTAAGATCTGGTGTAGTTGTTGAGAGAGGCAGTTTATATATTTTTTTATTCATAGTTAACAATAGAATATTTTTGTAATGGTTTTTCAAACTAACCTGTTTGGTTTATGAACCATTTTTTTATTAAGTGTTTTGTGTGTTCTCCTCCATAAGAAAGAAAAAACTATAAATGAGTGATTATTGAATGTTACTTATCCATATTTACTTTTTGTAAAACCATCCAAAAAATACCAAACCTTTTTTAACCATTCTCATAAACGCAAAGCCTTCCACATAAGTTGTGACATGTGACATACCCCACACCTGATGTGTGCATTGAATTGTAAACGTAATGCTTCATTCAGTGAGCCTCACAAAATAAAGATTGATTTGTTTTGATATCCAGGTTGTTGTGTGCTTTCTCATATCGGAAAGTCAGCAACCTTTCTGTATACTGTGGTGTACTCTTTGTTTCTGCTCTAGCCACTTTGACAGCTATGGTTTTTTCCTCAAAGTTTTCTTTAATGATGTTTGTTCTTTGCTGTTATCCAGTGTCTGTGGGTTTGGAGATGGAGTGGTTCCTGTTGACATGTTCATTGTCCCCATTAATTTTCAACCCACATTTTTTTGCTTTTTGTGTTTTTTAGAGAGCATAGTCATCAAATTTAAACAACATGTAAACACTTCAGTTGCAAAAACTAAATAGAAATTCAGTGAGCCTAGTACTATTCCTAGGTTTGATAATGACTACTTTAGCATATATTGGACAATGGGCATGCCAGAGCCTCTAGATTTATCAGTGCTAGCTAAGATGGATTTGGTATTTTCGAAGGATATTGCATATGCAGACAGGTGCTTGTATTTGTGTTGTGTGTGGCTCCTGCTGTGCCTGAATCAATAGTTTCTTTTTGGTGGTGTTAATTATTTATTAGTGCTAAGGATATATATATATATATATATATATAGACATATATATATATATATATATAGATAGATAGATAGATTAATTAGAACCTTTTCAGGTTTCTTTTGTAAAATTATATCTTAGTCTTAGTTGTTGGAAGGTTCTTTTTAAATATTACTGAGAGAGAGACATGATCTAGATACGTAATTTCAATTCAGAGATCTTTTATATTTTTATTATAGCTACCATGATGAATCAGGATAATCCATCGTTTCGTATGCCATTTATCATAGCAAACTTATCTTTTATCAAGGTGCAAGGGAAATGAAAACCCTCATAAAATGACAAGATGGGAGCTTTGTGGCCTGAAGGCAGGATTTGCTGCTAGTTATCAGACCCCTTGTCCGTTTAATTCAGATAGATGAAAGATAAAGAAAAATGATGGGATCGCATGGATGATGGACAGCTGTATCATAACACCATCTATTTATCTTTACCCAGCTCGATTCACCACAGGGAGTGTGGTCTGGCTTCTTTCACAGACAGTGGTGGCAATTCCGCCTCTGTCATGCATGTTAGCAAGGTGCCGATTGAAAGGAGAAATCTCTCTGCGCTTCAACATGGCAGTATGAATGTGCATGAAATAATGTAGTGGAGTACTGAGACCCCGACATCTGAGGTGTCAAGCCGGAACAAAAGGGTAGCCTTCTCCATCTTATAGAAATAATTACATTTATAACCATAGGTTATGAATAGTCAACAGTGGAACATTTGAAAACGTCTGCTTGCTTTATTTATGCACTGTTCTGATCACGGGAGGCCATGGGAAAGTAGATCGTACTCTTGGAAATGGTACATTCTTTTACATAAACTTGAACAAGGGACGGCATAAGGGCATGTAAGGTGCACAAGGACTGACCACGGAACAGCACAAAGGACCGGGCATAAACACTTCAACTACAATACACGAGAACCAATCGCATTCGACACCACCACAAACATGCGTTGCATAGGTAATGCTTAATATTGAATCCCGCTCTTTATATTCAAAATCTGATATCTTTGTGTTTGTGGCTTAAAACCTGTTGGCTGACAGCTTTCTTTCTAAAGCTAAGGGCAGTCACAGGAGACTAGTTCTTAACTACACGCGATAATTGAAGAAGTGATTTCGATTTGTGATAACTGCAAGAGATAAACAGATGCATATACATGAAGGGAATAAAAATTAGACACCATAACTGTAAGTATGTCAATTCAAATATCCAGAGTAGTTTGGTTTGCTTTGAAGTACAGCTGTTCTAAGAGATCACAATGGCTTATATGTGTATACAAAAGACAAGTATAATTGACCACTCTTGTGGTATTACGGACGGATGAGGTACCAGCTGGATTTCTCTCTACATCCAGACTTGAGAATCAAGCCATTATGGACAGGACGAACTGACATCTTCTTAATAAGCTTGCTGCAGTTTTCACCAATTGAATGTCATTTAACTAATCTATTTTTAGACTCAATAGATTTTTTTTTTTTTTTATGGTTAGAAATGGGTATTGTTTTAATGGTTCAATAGTTCAACCTAGATAGATCAAATACAGAGAATTTGTGTGGTACTTGACAATTAAAAAAAAACACAAACAAAGAAAATGTCTCCATTGAAAGACATTGGGCTCAGAATGAATTGCAATATTTATTTTTGTGTCAATTACATTCTGCCTTTTAGAGGAGTATACATTACTCTTTCCGATACCTCAATATGAACAACGTTTGAGTCCTGGCATATTTGGCAGAAAGCATTTACTGTATCCGGACTCACCTGGAAGTCCCATCGGAGATTGTAACAACCAACTTAGGACCAGACTCTAGTCCAACACGGCAAACTGTATTTTGTAGAGTTAACAGGCCCATGGGAAAAAGTAAAAAAAAAAAACAAGGCATGTGAAGGGAAAATAAACCTAGTAAGCAGCTGAAGCAGAACAGCAAGGCTGGGGAACAAAGGTGTGTCAACAACCAAAGTACTTATGGAAATAGTGATCTGAAAGAAGAAAAGAAATGTGCAAGACCATGAGAGCTGTGTCAGAAAGAACAAAAAGGTAGCCAGTAGCTGTGGCAAAAATGGAAAAGGTGCCAAGTAAAAAACATCACATTGAAAATCCCCAAAAAGTGAACAAAGGCAAGCTTTCCTGCTGAGCGCAGCCTGTACCAAGCATGCAGGAATTCAGGGAAAGATTTTCAGGTGACTGTATGTATGCCAGTGGAGCTGCCTAAAACAGCCTGCAGGAACAATGCCCAGTGCATATCTCACTGCTTAATGAGTGTTCTTTTTCCTTTGGATTGTCGGGCTGTCCCGGGATTGGATTTAGAGGGGATTGTCTCTGAGTCGTCATTGCTCACCGAGGAGCCTTATGGATGTGCCCTGGGCTAACTTTAACGAAACATCTTGGAGGGAAGGTGTCCACTTGAAAAACAAAATGAAATACCTACTTCTAAACCAATCCATTCTAAATATTGTTTTCTAAAGTGCCCATCTTAGATTATGGCATCATTTAAATTATAACACCATATCCAATGTACTTTACAATCCATTATATCTGAATAATACTCACATCACAATACTATTTGTAATATGGCCCTAATATAGCCTTTTTGTTTGAATGATACAGAAGCCTGACCCAAATCTAAAAACCAAAAATCACCAACATCCAATTTTATTGACATCTCATAATTAACATTGACCTTACTAATGTTGGTATTACTGAAGTGGAACCGTCTTGAATGGTCCTGCTGCGTAGTTATTTGTGAATTACTTTTATTGGTTGATTTAGCGAGTAGTTTAGCAGAACTTACTAACGGACTCTTAATCTGTGATTAATCTCTCTAAGTACAAATTTAGACAGAGTCCTTGTGTGCACATATAAAATCACATCCTACTACATTAATAATTCAGTGTTAATTTTTCCTTGTTACTTCTCAATATAGATGTGAAAGTAAACCTTTTCTTTCTTGCTCCTGCATTGAATGGTGAAAAAAATAGAAGTACCCATTGAAACTATAGAGCGGTGGGGAAGGTTTAGGCCATGGATAACCTAATAAATAAATAACATTTGACGAATGTGCATCCGAAGCCCAAACGAGCCATCTGGTTCTCATCAATTGATGGATATAATGAAATACTGTATTCTTATGGGGGGTAAGGTAACAGGTTGTATGCTAACTCCTAGAGTGATTTGATCAATAGACACAATTTCCATACAGGGGTTTTGAGTAGGTGATAATATTTATCAATACAGATACTATTATGCATATGTAAGTAAGCTACTGTTGGCCAACAATATACTTGATGGAATCCAAGCACAGTGGAAAGTGGCATCATTTGATGACTGACCACAAAGAGTGATGAAATTAATTGCACTGGTTCCAAATACATGATCTAAAGGTGCTCATACTACATCAACAATGTGTGTTTGATTCTCACAGTGTTGTATGTGTGGAATCAGAACAATTAGTTTTTCTTAATGTATTTAATAGTTTGAGTAATTGAAAGTTTCCAATCCTACTTCACTGGACTAGTCTGAAATCTACAGCACATCTTATTTATTGTCCTTTAGTTATAGGAATTACTTCAAGTTGAAAACCTTTCATTAACAATTCATTATACGTGATGTGAAATCCTGTTTGTAGTGTATAATCCACTCTCTAAAAATATTTGTTGGAAAGATTAATCAAGTTTCCTATTTGTAGCCCCACAATTTGAAAAGATGAAAATGTGTTCTGCTAGAAAGTGAGGTCCGTATTGCTTCAGTTGAATAATCTAACTGCCCCTAAATTGCAAAAATAACGATGATTTACTGCATACAAACAATGTTGAGCACCTCCATGACACCCACAAGGAGCACAGCACATGGTCACAGCTAGTGACAAAGATATTTCCACATTTGTGCAGATCCAGCAATTAGAAGCTAGGGAGAAAACCAAGGACTATTCTTATTGAATATATTCTTAGCTTCTGTTCCCCGACTGTGAGTGCATTGAAAAAGCTTTTAATTTAGACTAAATAGATTAGCTCTGTTTCTAAATGATTGAAATACCTCTTTGCACGTTTCACTTCCCTTTCATGAAGCAACCAAAGCTTAAAAGGTGACCTGGCCTAAAAACTTCACTGTTGTGCTGATGTGCAAATATATCTTGCATTTGTTGTTGTGTGTTCTCATACACATGCTCTTGCTTGGAACAATAAAGCAATGTTTTCTTTAAAAACCTTTTAGTTAACTTTCTTTTTCACTGAGTGGGCGTGGGACAGGCCTGCTTTCTATCCCCCCAAAAATAAGTAAAACAAACATGGCCCTTGCAAAGAACAAGCAGTGAGCTTTCTGGCAACCTCAAAGGCTCTCTGTTTTCAGACAAGGTACAAAAACAGTTTACTCCTTCACCTTGAGAGGACAGATGCCCCGTAATGCATAGCCGGAGCACACTTAAAACAGAGTGACTGTTTAATATTGCAACGGTGCAGTATTGTGTCGTGTTCTCAAGCAAAGTGTTAATGGAAAGCAAAGAATAGTGTTCAGTTTTCACTACCTTCAGGGTCATTGTATAAAACGTTATTGTTTTCTATTATTCAAAGGTCTGCAGGGAAAAGAATCCCCATTACATCATAAAATGAGACATGCAACCTGTTTTAGATTATCATTTATCAGCACATTATGCGATACCCTTTAATTGTAAACATATTATTTTAATTTGCAAGTAAAACTAGTTATGTTGTATTTACTTATTTGTGAATATTTCAATATATATATTATTCACTTGTGTGTACCTTAGAAATACAGTTAATTAGACCTTCATCACAATAAATTAGAAAGAAAACCTCTACAATGATCATCAATTTATTAGAAGGTTCCAACTAGGTTGTTTTGGACTATCTATGCAAGGTGTGGTGTGAAGCATGATATTATTGCACAGGTGAGAAAATGCACTATAAAAAAACAGATGGTGGCAGGCTTTGGGAAGTGGTGACATGGTAGTGATAAGATGTGGAGGATACCTAAAAACAACATGAAAACACATCAGGTTCTGGAAATGTTTGGTATGACTTTGAGTGACAGAACGGTTTGTCTGTGTTTGTGTGTTATCAGGGTGTTGTAAAAAGTTTAACTGTCACACGGTGAGTAACCAAGTGAGTGAGTTTGTGGTTGCCGTACAGAAAAACGTGAAGGTTATGCAAATATCACCCTGAAAGCAATCCCATTTTGTAAGATATTTGCAAATATACAGTATGTCACACAGATAGTATTGGTATTTCCACCCAGCCGGGATCATGGACTTGTCAATACAGTCAAAGTTGATAAGTACCTTCACTGTCATACACTGGCCAATGAATTTAAACAGAGTCAATGTCTGTTTGCAAATCCTGCTGATGGACACGATGATTACATGGTATTCTGTCAGTTTTACTAGCTGTCCTACAGTTTCTTTGAGCTTGATCTCGATCGAATGTTGCTTTGTTTTTAACAGTTTAATTACATTTATATTTACTTTTGCCAGACACAAATAGGTATCGTCGATCCGTATTAAAATCCAATCTTAAATGAAAGGATCATTTGTACCATAAAATGTGGCAATAGATAAAGGGCCGTCTCCGTAAACCCTGAAAAATGGCCTTATCATACTGTATTTGTGGAGGTCTACATTGAAACCTGCTTTTGTGTAGCATGCATCAAAATAAATTCCTCTCTAAAGCGTCATCTTCCTAATATGTTTCCATCACTTTTGTCTCACTGGGTGGCGGGGAATCATTTGTATGTCTCATATCTGAGAGCCCCAACAATCTTGTACCCATACATTGCTGCCAAACCTAATAATGGTCATCAATCTGCCTGCAAGCAGAGGCCCCTCTATCTGGCTGGGACCTGGGTAGCTGTCTACTGACAATGATCGGCAATCACAAAAAGTTCCCTCCTTGGTGACCTGTCCGTATCTTACAGCTGTAGCTTGGCTGTAAACAATAGTATTGTGCACAGCATTTTGACCTAACCCTAACCTAACTGATAAGGTGGCATTGTTTTGGTAATATGTAATCAGAGACTGCAATGAGGTAGTCCAGCTTCCCAACATCAATTTATCCTTGTGTATTTTCTGTATTGATAAGTACATAATTTCTGAGCCTGTGAAAGGAAACTGTAGGACACTGTCTTTGATTATAGTACACCATCATCAACAGATCATTGGAGGTTCAGTACAACACTGATGGCACTGGCCTCCTTACGTTTATCAATTGAGAGATAATGGAGTTTGTTCTCGAGGGCCAGGTAAAACATGCCCTGTGTCACACATCGCAGTTGTCATATTTTCACATCACAAGTAGGTTACTGTATTACATAGCACACAATCCTGTTTAAATGTTTTTTTTATTCTAATAAGTTGTTCATTTTAAGTATTTGATGTGCACTCATGATTTTACTTCACATAAACGTTGTGAGCCAATTTGGCTACATACGTTTTTGAATTAAATAAAGATAGATGAAATAACACCCCATAACCACAGTCTTCACACCCATTGTGTGCTAAAGCTGTTCAGTTTTTAGAAGTTTAAAACTTAAAATTCACCCTGAAAACATTATATAAAACAGACATGGATGTAGGACATCTAAGGAATGGTAAATCAATGGAAGTGTTTTGCTGAATCAGTTTATGTTGCCTGTTATGAAGAAAATGAACTCAAATTGATGCCACTGTCACAGCAAGTTGGTATTTCCATTTGGACAGCATAATGCTAGTGGAGTAGGAATTGATAGAATTACTCGTCCTATTCCAGAATAAACACATTTAGTGTGATATGACTGCACCACATACTGGTGACAGCAAAGTAGATGTAAATTGACGTGTGAATGTGACAATCTTGTTAAACTACAGCATTGGCTTCTTATTAGAAATATGTTCAGCTCAATGCATAATATTGTTTTAGAGTTGTACCCTATTCAACAGGGATCCTCGTTTTGTTGTACAGTAATGCACCAAAACACGGCCCCATTGTTATCTTGACAATAATAAATAAAAACAATTCTTGGCATCACATCTTCAACAATACATATATTTTTTACATTGGTATGAAATGCCTTAATAACTTCAAGATATGACTTTTAACCTACCTGCTCATCAACAACAACAACAGTGCTTGGAGAGACCGATCAGTAACTTCAGAAAGTATTTGTCTGCGTTATTGCTGCTCATGGTGGTGAAACACATTTCTTAATAGAAATAGTTTCATCTATGGGGAAATAAGATATGTTTCTACTCACCCTAGTCAGACGAGATGATGAATATCAATGTCACGATTGTACGTCCAATAACGTTTTTTCCAACGTTTTTATGATAGGTAGATAAATGTAACCTAGTGCAGATACAGTGGCTGCAAGCCAGTAGTTACGACGTGCATGCCTCCATAAAATGTGACCAAATAAACCCTGGAAAAACTCCAAAAGCTTTGATATTTACATGTTGTATCTTCTGTGTTTCACAATTACATGAATTGAAATGTGAAAGTTAGATGCTGTTATTGAAACAGATATGTAGTTCTGCTGTTGAGATGTAAGAGATCATAGTTTTATTGTTGGTCCTTGATTTCTATAATGACTTGTTGTGCGAGCCAAAAAAAGAAAAACATGAAACATTATAAGAAAGTGTTATCAATAGCAAAGCACCTTGTAATGAAAAAAATTAAATCTGTTGCTTTATTTAAAAAAAAAAAAATCATTAGTTGGCTGATACGCAGAATGCAACGTTACAATCACACTGTAGAGTGTGAAGGACTTTATGATACTGCGTTCCTAATGACAAGTTAAGAACTCATCAGGGGTAACATTTATCATTGAGGGACACATGGAGGTAGAGTGTGCTCAAGTGCGTAGCATATTTTTGATGGAGTTCTCTGGATATGGAATTGATAGGCCCTGTAAAACCTGCTGGATATCCGCTCCAGTTAAAAGGATTTATGGGTATAGGGGCCTGCAAGTCATTAGGGAGGGTTGGAAAGGCAGCAGTGTGGCTTAGTGAGCACCGTAGCCGCACTAGCCTTAGGAGGGTGGAAAACAATCCCTAAATTACACAGTTAGAGTATTTTAGAGACAAAGCCTATTGGGGGAAAGACACAAGAAGCTTGAGTTTGTCATCATCGAGATTTACGGCACACAGTACTACATATCAGCGACCTATACGGATGAGCACTTTAAATAAGTGTCGGTTTGAGCTTTGTGTTGCACTGAATCTGTGCAAGCTTACTGAAGTCTCTTGCTAAAACTGTGTGTTTCTTACTTGAACTCGTGCCATCGCCAAAACTGTTCTTGTCTCTGTTGTGTTAAGATCTAAATGGTGCTTTGCAAACAAAGTGGGGAAATGAGCAAGGTCCTAGCTCTAAGCCATATTTTCAAGAGGAAATAAAAGCTACACCTCCGCACTTTTTTTACAAGCTGGTAAACACTCCTTCCGCCTATTTAAGTGCAAATTGAAAAGAAGGATGATTGCATCGAGTGAACTACTTGCAGACTTCTCAAATCGAAAGTTTGTGCTTAAAGCGATACACTCTGACACCTACCTTGTTGTAGATGCCTCAGTGCAAGGTCTACTGGTCTGCACGGACCCAATTTCATCATTTGTGATAATGCAGTAACATCCAGCAACACTGTGTCCGACACTGTTGACCTTGTTTTTCCACAGATGAATACTCTATGAATACTTCAACATCCATATTAATTGTTTTATAACATGCATTTTTAGAAAAGCAAAACATATGCCACATCCAGAGGCCGCTTTCACTGGCACATTGGTGAATATTTCATAAAGCATAATTTGCATGACGGGAGCTACAGCAGCCTATATGGATACCATTTGTACATTTGTAATGTAATTTAAAACGAGACCTATAATATAGCTTGAAGTCATGTAAGTCATGCAAATATGAACACAGGTGCCTAAAGAAAGTATTTGAAAGTTCCAATCAGGATTATTTTACCTGGAACAATAATGGAAGCTGAAAGTGAAAAGGTGAAATGAAGTAGCTAATGTAATACATTTACTTACCTTTTCTAAGGCGGTGGCTTAATTTAGTGCATATTCGGGCTCTTAAGGATCAGACCCTCTGTATCTCCCACCAGGCTCCGCCTTAACATCCAATGCAGCTCGGAATTGTGGGGCATGTATTTCCACAGTAGAAGTCAATTGGATTGATCTATGAGTATAGAGGTTAGAATCCAGTAATCATTTGGATATAAATCATTTTTCATCTGTTAATGCAGTCAGGGAGACCTCGTTGTTTGTTATCTTTATAGAATTTACAAGCCTCGTTTTCCCCTTGGCCCTTCTTTTGAACACCGCTAAGAAATATGCAAATTTGACTTGGCTTAGATTCATAATTATAAATGGAAATTTTCACAGGTGGTGACATTTAGAGCGGTGTACCATGACAATTGTTGCAAATTCCATTGCTCTAAATGCCCAGCATATATTTAGTTTTAAGTGAATTTACATGGCATAGTCACTCCAGATACAGCTACACACCCTAAGTTATACGTGTTAAATACTCTGTGTACTATAACTCACAATTATGCAAAAATATATGAAGCACATATAGTGTCAATGTTTTATCACACCATGTAAATTAAACCGTGGCAAACGATCAACGGACAGATGGCTTAATGTGTAGACACCAGGCTAATCCATTCATCTTGTTTCTCTTCCACAGATGTACTGTGGACAGCAAGGTATCGAGAGTGGCGTGGCTCAACCGCACGACCATTTTGTTTGCGGGCAGCGAGAAGTGGTCCCTTGACCCCCGCGTGGTCCTGATGAATAACACAGCGGTAACCGAGTACAGCATACAAATCCAGAACGTCAACGTTCACGACGAGGGACCCTACGTCTGCTCCATTCTCACCAACAAGAAACCCAAATCCTCAAAAGTGCATCTCATTGTTCAAGGTAAAGGCGTGTTTTTGTCACGGCAGTGGTCCGGAGCTCAGGCCTTTTTTTTCCAACAGGATGGCCAGTGCCAAAACATTTCAGAATCAGATCTGTTGATTGACATAGTTTGAATGAGCACAATTTCAAATGTTGTCATTGCTTACGTTTGAACAATGACTGAACATCTTTAAAACAAAGTTGGTAATATTCCTCTTAATATAATAGTATATAATAATTCTGAGGGCAGCATGGTGGCGCAGTAGTTAGCATTGTTGCCTCGCAGTAAGAAGGTCCTGGGTTCGATCCCCACCTGAGGGCCTTTCTGTGTGGAGTTTGCATGTTCTCCCTAGTTAGCGTGGGTTTCCTCTGGGCACACCGGTTTCCTCCCACAGTCCAAAAACATGTAGGTTCATTGGTGACTCTAAATTGTCCATAGGTGTAATGTGTGAGTTGTATGTCTATGTGTTAGCCCTGCAATGGACTGGCGAAGTCGGTTGGGATAGGCCCCAGTCCCCCCCCCCGGTAACCCTGCATAGGATAAGCGGTTCTGATAATGGATGGATGAATGGATAATAATTCTGTGTAACTTCACAAACCTGACTCCTTGTGATGGAATTGGGATTTAACTAATATTCGTTTTAAATTTTCATTGGTATTGATTGGAACAGCAGCAAACTATCATTCATGGCCAGAATCAATATGAGCTTGCTAATTCAGATGTCATTAGCTGGACATTTGTTACTATTTACAGATGAAGCAAGTACCTTCATACTGAGTTTCCAAAAACAGTTAACAGTACTGCACTGTATCTGTGATGGGATCATGAAAATGAAAGATGATCTAATCTGTTGTTTATTTTCTCATTGTTTTAAGCAAACTAACACATACGAATTACATTTGACAATAACAAATTTGAATAAAAATAACAAACAAACACGCCATAAAATATTACCCCATAGTTATTTCAGTTTCAATTAATGATTAGTTTTACTTGTCACATTTGGTATGGAAGTAGCATTTCCATAATAAACAATGTGTTGTTTTTCATTAACCCTTTGACGGTAGGCTGCAGAATGCATTTATCGAATAATGCCCTTCAAATTCAGAGACATTAATTAGACACAAATAAGAAATATCATTAATTAGTGTGAGAAAATTGATCTTTTATTCCTGATAATCTTACTTTTTAAACAAGTCAAGAGTACCATCCCCACTGTTAGACCTACAGAAAGGCATGTTGTTCCTCCAAGACAAATCAGAATACCGCCACATAGGTTTAAAATGCAACTGAAATTGGCAATTGGACATTGTGCCTTGGAAAACTTCCTTCGTTATCAGTTTAGAAAACTAGTGGATTGCATTTCAGCCACTCTAAGATGGCCTGGGGTGGGAAGAGAATAGGTACAGTAATCAGCTAGTGGAACTTACCTTTATGGCAAAGGAAGATGAAGAAATCCATAGGGATGCTGGAGCTCCAGCGGTCCCCTCGGTCCCCTCAGGCCCTCCCCTCGATTGCACCACTGAAATGGTGATCCATGTTGAACGCGCACACTGGGAAGGACTCCTGAGGCTAGCATCAATCAGCCCAGTGACCTTGTCCACTGATACCCCTAGGAATATAGGCCACTCGCTTTCATAGCGACTGCACAGAGAGACCTGGCCGAGTGCAGTGGAGCTACAGTACCTGAAGGAAAGGTATTTTGAAAGGCTTTGTGTGATGCTGGCTGCATTATGTAACGCAGACACAGGCAAAGATCTGTGTGCCTTTGGATGTAAGGAGTTAATTTCTTAGATTCAGGTTAATGCAATATCTGCACACTTTTATCCATGTCATAAAACAAACAAAAGTAAATCAGTAGTGTGTGTGTGTAATGTGTAATGTGTAAACACATTTTTGTGAGCATTGTTTTGTGTATTTGTTTGATTATAATTGTGTTTTATATGTAAAAAATCCAGGTACATCTCCTGTGACAGCATCTGTAAGGGTTCATTAAACAATAAATGAAAGGCCAGACACGAAACAATTGATCTGACAAGACATTAGATTGCATACAATTATTTTCAAAATAAGGCTTTTTTATATATAAATTAGAACCATAACAAATATTGATTCATATGTAATTGTGAATCCAAAGGAGTTATTAAAATGAAATACCTCAGACCAGACGCTGTGATTGCTAATAGTGCCTGGTTCTTAGATCCAGATACAGCTCTGATTTGATTTTACCCATACTGTGCTAGTACATCCCAACGTTGTCGCATGCTGAAAACATTCACAATTCATAGGTTAGATGCCGCAAAAAAGGGGGGAAAAAGCTAGGTTAACTGATGTCAGGTTTACAAGCCTTATTATTAAAATGAATTAACTTGAAGGAGGGAGTTTGATTCCAGGCGAAGACAGCCCTGGTTTGTTTGGCTATTAATAAGCCGTTTAGATGCCATGGGACACACCGCTATCGCGCTGCTGCAGACAGTGCATGAGAAGTGAGAGGAGACAATGAAAAGGACACAGTGCTGGGGGGACGCCAGAAAAATGGTTGGCAGGCCATATGCTCTCTAGAATGCACAGGGGAACCATATTTATTTCAGGTTTGGTACCGACAACCGAACTAAGGTCAAAATCCCCAAAAGTATTAAATTAAGTAAAATGTTGGGGTAAATCATACTTTTATGCAGACATTAATTAGGTAGGCTGTATTGTTTTCTGTATTAAAGAAGAGACATGGGATCTGAGTTTGCTATTTATCTTTGCTTAATGTTAATAGGATATGCAAAACCTGAGAAGTCTTAAATGAATTTTATTCATTTAATATGAACATACCAGGGCATGAATTGTTCCTGATATGATAACAAAACCACAGGAAGGGTTACAGCAAGATTTGGCCTACCATCGAGTGTCATTTGTATGTGTGATCCTGGCAAAGAGTCATTTACAGCATCATCTAACACACTAAAAGAAACCGCTTTCACTTTGAAATCTTTGTAACTTTCTTACAAACAATTTGATCTCAGTCTGTTTATTAGCATTGGGTAGTTGTTAAATGCTGGATCGTTAACTTAGGCGAGACAAATGGAATTTGGATTTTGTCGGGAACAATATATGCTAAGGGCTAAATTCAATCACACATCCCCTTTGTATGTCAGTGTTGGTGGAATAAACTATGCTGAACTCCCCCCCCATGCAAATGTCTTTTCAGTACTCCAGTTCTCCTACGTTAATGAGTTTCTTACTCAGACCAGAACTGGGTAAGGGTCTTACATTTAGCTAGCTAAAGTGAACAGTTATTCACTCTAATGGCCTTTGAGACTTGCTAGCATTTGTGGTATTATTGTCTGATAACAGCAAGGCAATGTGCTGGTCACAAGAGTACAGTAAGGTGCAGTATGGTATCAATTTAAAAGGCAATGGACTCTCTTAATAGGCTGGTACCCATTAAACACACAAGGTAAACCCAGTTTTATCTTTTCTGGTGGAGACCAATCCACGCAAACCCACGCAATTTTAGATCCTAGCGTGTCCCTGGAGGAACCAGGCACGTTGCTGAAGCTGCACTTGCTGTCTTGATGTGTCTGCCGGGGCTCTTGTTAAGGGGAAAATTAAATTAGGTTGGTGTGGTCCTCATAGTTATACACATGTTTTTGTCCTCAGACACAGCCTCTCTTCAACAGACAGATAATTCGATAAGATTAAATTACAATTCCATCAAGCTACTATTGCTAGCAAATGTGATAAGGGGAGCAAGAGATGAGACTGTGATAATCCGTTTAGACCTCTTAGCAGTGGGCGCATACACAGTGAACATTTCTGGAGCTCAGACCAAACCCTGGGGAATCTCCACATGACCTGAAGCTGCACACTTTAGAGCTGGTGGGGAGCCCTTTGAGTCCCACGGCCATTTCAAGGCGCACTGTCAGCGTGCACTTTCGATGCCAACTACTAAGCAAAATGTCACCCACAATGTGATGTGTCAGAGGGCAGGAGTAATTCAATTCAATTATAAACCACTCTGAACGGACGACTGGATTATGCTCTCCTCTTGTGTAATGATGTGACTGTGTTTTCAGATTAGGGCCCTGGTTCTTTCCACCATACGAGGAAAAAATAAGGAAGCCCTTTCAATTCATTGCACATTGGTCGAATAATCTTCAGGACTCATTATAGGGTGGAGAGGAAAGCTTCTCCTCTTCTCTCCAAGGCGTAATGAGGCATTATAAATATTCCACTACATTAGTAGAATAGAAATTGGAGTGCAACTCATATAAGCTTTGCTTGTGTTCCACATTAGGAAGTGCTCGCTTTTTCTCCAAAGCTGGTGAGGAGTCAATTTCTTACCTACTGACGCCAAACGCCATTAGGCTTGGTCTGTTCAGCGTTAGTTTGATTCATTTGCATGATATGGGAGTATCCCAACATGTCTAGTTCCTTGCTTTGGTTTAAATGCCACATGTGGTATTGTATACTGTGCATCAACTGCAGTTTATTTTTATCTCTTCTTAATTCAACATCTGCCATGCCATTTACTTGTCACCTTAACATTTTTATGTAATTAATGACACTATTTGGAATATAAAGTATGCATTGCTGATACAAAACAAGTGTTTTGAACAGATATGTTAGATGTGATGTTGTTTTTTGTACTAGCCTTGCTAGAAAACTGAATCATTTGAAAAATCATTTGCTTTCAGTTCTTTTCAGCTACCATCGCGCAAGTATTCCAAATGACTCACTTATACAGAAACGATGAAGGTCCGGTGTGCTCTCCTAAAGTAAATGCATTCCCATTCATAACATTATTAGAGTGGGAGAAATGTAGCACTAACCATACAACTGCATAACATTGTTCACTCAGCATGTTTCCCTTAGCGCGTCCACGCCCAGCAGGTAAAAGCCAAGCAATTATGATAAAAGCCACACAATGAATTGATCGGCCATGTTAGGACTTTATATGAATGTTGGAGGTTAGTTAGTTTTCACCCTCAGGCATACTGGTATCAGCTCCAGGAGGTGAACTGGGCGGTGGAGTAACAGTCAGCAGCTCTGAAGCATGCTTTCTTTAAGTAGACACATTCTGTCATTACTGTCACTCTTGCACTATTCCATGGCAGATCTGAAGCCATAATTCTAATTGATGGCTTATCCATACTTTTAAATAGATTAAATAAATCAATTGGAATCTGTCTTTGAATGGTGCACATAATGCTAACCTTTTGGAGGGAAATTCTAGTCTTAAAGTGTTTTATTGCGTCTTATTTAAAAAGTGATAAACTTTCAGGTTTAAAAAATATTGTGTTCCCCACTTCGTTTTTTTATTTTTGTAGGTGACGCTGCGGATGGCTTGTACAAGCTGGGGTGCAACTTGGCCACACTAAGACACAGGGAGATTGTTATGTTTAAATTCTATTGAGGTTTACTGAAGGTCTACGCTTCAATATTAATTCAATGGTACACAAAATTATTTCCCTTTGTAGTGATAGGTGATTATCACTCAAAAGGGTTGTATTTAGGTCAAGTGTAATTAAAACATATAGAGATATATATATATTTATTGTACATTTTGATGTCCTGATGTGGCAGAGATAGTTAATGAAGGCAGGTCGCCTTGAACACCGTGTATCGAACAAATTTTCCAATTCAAATCAAAGCCAAATGGTTAGAATAACAAGTTTCATTGTGAGTACTGTTGTCATTGGGTTCGTTGTTTAAATCTGGGCAGATCTGTTACAAACTGACGAGTAAAAAGTAAGACTAAGAAATGAAGTTTTCCAATACAAATTGCATAATATAGTCAACCATTTTCACTGGTAAATGTAATTCCTTTTTGTTGCAGATAGATAGTCAACCACTTGTGTATTTTTTTAACACCTATTTTTCTTACTTCCACAGTATATTACCCTAGTGCAAACATTGATTACATGCCAACCGTCTCTCTTAGGTTAGCAACATTGGTAAATGTATCATATACCATGACATGATTACAATTCAACGTTGCTACAATTGTTTTGGAGAAAGGCCAAGAACGCGGTGATGGTGCGGGTTTACGTCCCCTATGAAAAGCTGCCTTTGAAGGAAGCTTGGCAGTTTAAAGGCAGGTGTCACCCTACCCCTCCTATCAACCAGCATGATGCTGGCCTAGATATTTCTTTCTTCAATTCACTGATAGCAACCCTCAACCCCAAGCAATTTTTCATGCTTCCCAGGCCCATCTGTTTGGACTTTTGAATGCTCAAATGATTTGACAATGAGTGCACGGAACATTGCATGTTCATGAGAGCTTCCAAGGTGCTGAGACAAGGTGTAGATTTGAGAAACTACTGAGAGTGGTCCTTTTGATGTTCTGGTTATATTGTAATTAGTTTTGAAAGAAGGGTGAGCAGCCATTATATATTTTGAGAATGGTAGGTGGAACAATGCCTTTGAAGTTGGTAGATGTCAACGGATCAAGATGACCCTCAAAAACATCAGTTTGAAAAGGGATTGTTCTTGCTTTTTACAGTGCAGACCTTATGTATGAGATATTAATAATCAGGACCTGGCGGACTGATGGTTCTGGTTGTTAGTAAGTTAAGCTGTATATATGCATAACCTCACTTCAAAGACAGTAACGCAAGGAGAGAAAGAAAAGTTGCATATGCTATTTCCTACAACTAAAACAAGACTTAGTTTGTTTGCCCGTACTTAAATTCTTAAAGGGAAAGGTTTTGGCAGACCTTTTTAAACAACATCAAAACTTTGCCAGATGATTTCTCTGTGAACTTGTCTTCGATTTTTCACTTCCAAACCATTACTGTACAGTTAGTGTCTGCGGCTCTGGTTTGAGCGTATCAGAAATAAAAACCTGTCTCTTTCAAAGTCAGGGTAGAATTTATAACATCACCTCGCACTGTGCTCACATGAAAGAATGAATGTCCTGGGGTTCGGAGCTCCAACAAGCATCACAAAGCGCTGTTCTTATTGCCTGGCAACCTTGGTTATCAAGTAGGAGAACTGTCACCTGTTCCACTGACGGACGTTAGTCCATTTATCTTGGCTTATAACTTGAGGGGGGAAAGTAAGCAGACGTCACCCCCTGCTACCCCTTACCTGCTATTCAAAAACAGCTCGTCAGGTCATTGGCCACAATTTAAACCATGACAAGGTGTAATATGTGTAATAATACGAATGTGTGACCATGAGCGAATAGGAAATGCATAAAGCATGACAACATATGTCTATGTTGAAGAAGTCCACGTATGGGTTAGAGGTGATTGAGCTATATGAATCCTGTCGCTAGACTGTAATGTAATCTAAACATGTTTGTAATGTAACAATGTAACAGTATAAGGTTACACGTCGAATGTGTCCTGTTTCCTGGGAAGGGAGGCCGAGTCTATGTACACGTCAAATGAAGGAAGTGTTATTAAAACTTTTCTGTGGCATTTGGAGAACTAGCTTGAACATTGTGCCCTATATTAACCAAAACTTGACATTAGAATAGCATGCTAATTAGAGGAGTATATTGAAAGGTCAATAGAATGCATAGCAGCAAATCACTCAAGCCCTGGTCCCTAGCCACAGGACACATACTATATCTATTCAAAGCACCATCATTAGCAGCAAGTTGCAATAATTATGTTATACTACTGTACTCACAGACCACCAATATCACTTAACCAGTATATTTTAAGTGAATAATTCTATTTTAAAATGTTTTTAAAAAACTGCAAGTTTATTGGATCTTGAATGAGCAATGGTTTTGTCTTTGTCTTACCTTCATTAAACAGGTATGCATACATGTATTTCATTTTAAATGCCCCTGTTGGATAGTGGTTGAAAAACATCTAGATAGAACACATTCATTACAATTAGGAGTTTTTATTATTATCAGGAATGATTTGAGTTGAAAATATATCACTCATGCTGGCCTTGAACTAAAACAAACGTTTTGTTTCTTTTTCAGTACCTCCGAGGATCACAAATATATCAACCGACGTCAATGTGAATGAGGGCAGTAACGTCACCCTAATGTGCTTGGCGATTGGCCGACCTGAACCAAATATCATATGGAAGCATCGCTCAGCACGAGGTAAGCTATTGCCTCCATCAATCTTCATTCCAACCAGGGAGGCTTCAATTTGTGAGGAACCTACTAGAAATCTACTGCTGTTACACTACAGTTTGATGTTCACATCTTATATAAACTCTACCGTGCAGGCCGTGCTTTAAACACTGTACGACGTGTGTATGTGTGTGTGTGTGTTTGTGTGTTTGTCCTAAATATAGCATGGCTTGTTTCAGAACGTGCTTGTAAAAATGGTAACATGTATTACTGCATGTCATTCTCACTGTCCTAAAATAAGTGAGTCAACCTGACTTTGTGCAAGACACTAACTGCAAAAGATTTGATAAATAATCATCCATGGAAATTTTGGGGAATTTTTTTTTTTTTTAAAGCAGGATAAGGATATCTATCTTTAAGAATGCAAAAACAGTTTTTAAGAGCAACTGTCAAGCATTATCCTGAAACAGAGCTTTGGTATTTTAGTGATTGTTAAGTTTTGTAATTGGAATTGAATTTAAAATATATAGCTCTATACAATTACAAGTGTTACAATACCCCAAGGATATGTCTGTCAATTGGACAAGGCTCTAAACACTTGCGCTGATGATTTGGATGAAGCCCAGAGTTGGTTTGATGTGGCTTGTTGGCTGGAAAACTACAGGCTATAGGTTAAGTACATGCATTTTTGTTTGGATGCATTTGTGTGTGGGTGGGTATCCTTGCATGTGTTCGAATAGTCCTCAGTTACTTTTGAACATCTACCAGCATGAATTATTTGCGGCTTCCATAGGATGATTTGTTCAGCCTCCTTGAAGACAACATGAAGACACAGGCTCCAGATGTTGTGCCCTTACCACACCCCATTATCAGTGTGTAGCCAGCAGACTAATTTCCTCACACTTCAATGGCTTTTAAATACCTCAACCTCCAATAACGTTGTCATTCTGTGTGAGCCTAATGCAACAATATTTATACTGAATATCATTATTTATCGTGTGACTTCAATACTGTGTGAAACATGCATTGCAGTTGGTTCCAAAAGGGTAACTGTTTAATAAGAGACCTGATTACTTTGGGCAGATGGTGCCGTTCACAGTGATTGGAATTCAGAATAATTAAAAATGAATTCACTACTTATATAGTGCCTACGTTATCCGGGAGACAGGGATCTCGTCAATTGAGTCGGCAATAACAGGGGAGGGGAAGTCAATGCTCATTTAGTTGTTATTACAAACACCATCGACAGACATGAGGTGGCAACAAAAGAAGTGAATATGAGGCGATGGAATCACTCTTCTGAAAACCAATATGCAGGCCGGAGTTGGAAACCAATGCATGTGTGTTTGAGATAGAGAGAGATAGGGGGAGAGCGAGAGAGAGAGAGACAGCGAGATGTGTTAATGTCAGCAGACAGAGATGACGCTGGGTTATCTTACTTGACATTTATGTGTGTTGCACTAATGAAAGGCAAAGCATACGAGATAGTTGGGTTGTCCTGTGAAGACTTGCAGTAAAAACTAAAATGCTTTCTCTGAAAAGTGAAATTTCTTTGGACTGCGCCATTACAGTTGCTTTTCCTGTGTGTCCGTGCAGCTGACAGGCTCCTCCCTAAGAGTGTTTATTGTCTAATAGGCTCACACTAAAGGGAACAAGGTTTACTCTCAGCTCCCTGTCCCATAAATCAGGTTGAAAACGAACCCAAGCTAAGGGTCTTCTAAAGGTTTAACTGCCCATTTCCAAATAAGCTATGGTGGAGCAGCCTTGCCATTAAAGGACTGATTCCACCGCATGGCCGTCATAGGTTTCCTTTTGGATACTGATGAGGATGACAGCTTACCTTCCTGTGTGAAGATACTTGAGAAAGTCAGGCGAGAACCATGCCGGTCATTTAGCTTTGAACATAGATCATTCAAGAATCATTATCTCGACACAAATCGACTCTTATGGCATTGATTTTGGTAATGATGGTTATATCAATCATTCACTGATTGAGATTATTTGTGTTAAATTAAGTTAAATTCCATGGTGTAGTGATATTTTCAGGACAAAGGTGTGTGGGAAGAAAACATAGGTATTGAGCCTATGTTGCTCAAATAATGTATGTTCATGTTTCAGGCTGCTTTAGTATATTATACGCTTGTGTCTTTCCTTCAAATACGTTGTGGACAGTGAGAATGAGTCAGCACTATCCCCTTTATCCTGGGCTGCCGGTCACTAAAAGCACTCTAGGATGTATGCAAATGAGGAACAGTTCTGAATCCAAGAGTTGATGCAAAGGTCAAAACGCCTTGATACAACAAATAAATAGATTGAAGTATCATTGTATTGTATATCATTTAAAGTTTCTAAATCATTTCAAAAAGTGGTTGTGTAAGGCTTTTGCTCAGCCTATTTCATGCTCTGTCCTAGGAAAAGTGCTTTGGACTGTTAATTGTTTGTTAGTGTTACTTTTCATAGAATGCTAGGTCCCAAACATTATGATTTGCAAAAATATTACTTTACTAAGAAATAT
>JAVQJS010113236.1:0-11097 GCA_036024795.1 Galaxias rostratus | reverse complement strand
TGGGGAGGGAGCGCTCAACAGGTGAGATGCAGCTAAGTGAAGCTGACGACGACGACCGTTAAAAACCAAAGGTCACCTGAAAGAGGAGCTAAGGGGGGAGGGACAAGCCTGTTCCCCTCGGTCTCACTCCCTCTGTTCTCTCTCTCTATCTTTTTGTCTCTCTCTCTCTCTCCCTCTCTCTCTTATATAAGTATTCCCGCTTGTGTGGTGCTGCCTAGGCTCACGAGGGTTGCCTTTCTATAGGCTAGGGAATGGAAGACACCTTTGAGGGTACTGCATGGAAGAAACACTCATTGAGTCCTTCAATCCAAAGTGGTGTCATATTAACGACAGGGGAAGTTAGTTTTAATCACAGCTTTTTTTATGCTGAAAAGGCCAAGGCTTCGGTGTGTTGAGGCAGAGGCATTACCTGGTGTTACATTTGTAAAACAGCGTTGCCTCTATTCGTTGAGGTTGTAACCGTTGAGATGGATGTGGTCCGATCCATCAATGCACATCATCATGAGCATTGCAGAAAAGCCTCTTTTTCGCACGTTGTCTGGAATGTAGGGGCACACACACACACACACACACACACACACACACACACACAGTGGTGTGGCTGAGGAGAACTGACTGGAGTGTGCTAGCTGAGCTGGCTGTTCTAGTGCCCCCGGTCTGCCTACCTCTGGTATTATGGGATGTTGGCGGTTGCTATAGGGACTTCTATTCTTTGCTCCCTGCTCTTGTACATGAGCTTTCATCCATATCTGTGAACAGATAGTGGCTTGTCCTCTGTCCTAACTCCAACTTTGGACACTTGGTTTGGCTCAGAAAAAGGCACAGTTATTCTCTGAGGTATTGTGAAGTTTTAAACACACTGACAGTACGTATAGATTAGTACCAACCAATAGGAGAGACTGACCGTTTGGAGCTGTTCATGTTATTAATTGAATGCCATTGATTCCTTACTTCCTGCCCTCCTTCTAGGTCAAAGCTGCCCCTACATTCCAGACGACCCAAATGAAGACACTATCAGTGTTCTGGTACGCCTCATTACAGAGAAGAAAGGTATGTGTCTCTTAGATAAGGGCAAGGGCTACTACAAAGGCCTGTTGGTCTATTCGACACACTTTACGATTTACAGCTTGCCATGTCTGGTGCAAAAAACTCTCCATCAAGTCGAAGAGACGTGTTTGGCTGTAAACTTTATTTTAAGATACTTAAGTCATCAAAGTGTGTGTGTACGTGTGTGTGCGTGCGTGCGCGTGTGTGCGTGCGTGCGTGTCATCAGAAAATGCTGCCGCACTGGAGGAACTGCTGCTAGAGTACGAGAGCAAGCAGATGGCCCTCAGCAAAGCCTCGTCAATCAAGTAAGAACACACAAGCATTGGCACACACACACAGGAAAAAAAAAAAGCAGGCGCACTCTCTTTTTTTTTTGCTTTGTCAACGTTGCTCAAGGACAGACCGCGCAGAGCGAGGCGACGACAAGGGGGCGCGGGAGACCTCGTTTGGCGCGAGACGCCTGGCGAAGAGCCAAGCCATCGCAGCACGCGCTGCGTCAACATCCCATATGGATGAGACGACTGCGGCGGTTCCGAGCGCAGGCCGGACACCACAGCGCTGAGAGGCAGGCAGTCCCCGTCGAGGCACGGGTCATAACTAGGATGCCTGAGTCAGCGCTGCCTGCTTCACTCAGCCCACTCATAATGTGACACACGGAGCACTTACGCATGCTGTGCCTTTTCAATAGAAGTGAAGCGTTGTACGAGTTCCAGTAGGAAGCGAATGGACAACAATATGCTGACTCTGACCCGGTGCCATAGCATGTATGTGACACAATATTTTTGGTGGGTGTGGAGCGCTTCCAGTAGGCTGGTTAACCACTGGCCACTGGCTCAACTTCACCATGTCTTATCTGGCAAGGGCCTGTCATTCAAAGGCATGAAGCCTAGGCCATCACCTCCATTCCCAGCTGCTTTGTACTTGATGGACACGTCCAATAGTGATATATGAGGATATGTCTTCGGTAGGTTATGTAAATGAAGGAATCTTTTAGAAAAAAAATTTGGTCTCATATGCCTTGATTTCACTGGGCGGGGTTAATATTGACCTGTTCATTGGTAAGCGTGCAACCGTGACCAATGGCGACCCATGTGCTCATTCATAATGGCATGGTAGATGCAGCTTCCAGAAAGTTCTCAATGTACACGTGCTCATTCACGCAGACACTCACACGCACAGTCTGGAAAGCCCTTAATACCTGTCTGTTCTGTGCGGCTGGGGTCACTGGAGGTCAATAGGGGTCAGGACGGTCACACACTAGCTAGGACTGAACTGGGGCCCTGTGGCTTCTATTCAACCCTGTGGCTGGGCTTTTCTCATCCACACAATGGAACAATGGAGAGAGAGAGAGGGAGGGAGAGGGAGAGGGAGAGAGAGAGAGAGAGAGAGAGAGCACTGGAGCGCTGAAAGGCTGGAGGGCTGGCTGGGATTGGTGGAAAGACCGGAGGCACAGAGCTACTTTGAGTAGAACAGATGTCACTTGATAGAACCACAGTCAACTTACCACTTCACATTGACTGGATTGAAGAGGGGCTTCTACTCTTTATTTTTCTATGCTCATGGTGGCAGTGATTGGGGAGTGTGGATTTGATACAGCATGGGGGTCCCTACTGTTGTTTTTTTAAATGTGCTTAATAAAGCTATCGTCTGTGGGGTGGCATAGATACAGTGAACTACTTCAGGGTGGATTATTACAATTATAAAACTTTTTGGAACGTCAAGTGAGACAATGGCCCTTACAATGTTGACAGTGATAGCCCTTGCTAAATGTTTTAACACTGATGACCTTTCCGGCTGTCAGTGACATTGGTTCACCTGTCCCACAGCCTCCATTGCTAAGGACTCTTTCTCTCTGCCTTTGTTTCTCTCAGGTTCCCAGTGCTCTCTCCCCTGGCCCAGTTCTGCTCCCTGCCGAGGCTGTGCCCCCACCAGTCCCACCTCCATACCATCTCCGGCCTGTCCGGCCTGTCGTCCCGCCGGGCCTTGTGCTGCTCTCGCTGCGCCCAGCGCAAGTGGCCCCCCATCCTGCTGCCCTCCCTCAAAGCCCCGCAGCCCGCCCTCGTCCTGCCCCCCTCCGCCGGCCTGGACCTCCCGGACGCCGCCAACCTGCCCAAGGTCCCTCTGCTCGGAGGCGTGTTTGTGGGCACGCAGGGAATGCGAGGACCGGCGTGTCTGCCCCAGGGGGTAACCCAGGGGGAGGGGGAGGAGAGAAGCCACGGGGAGCTGACGGTGTTGTCCGTGGGGAGGTGAGGGTCGACGGCCGGACACACACACACACGCACACACACACACACAAACAAACACACTGATGGATTTGATATACATGTAAATACATGGTCATGTTTCATGTTCAGAGTCAAACAAACAACCCAAACAACAGCAGAGTTTGAAGTCACAATATAAAGAGATATTGAAATAAAAAAAAATCCATTCTTCTCTTTGATAGGTTCCAGGTAGCCCAAATCCCAGAGCAGAAGTCTGTATCCGTGGAAATTACTCTGAACCCCACCGCAACCCCTGGTTCCAGGAGCTCATTTTTGACGGGAACAAGTTATTCTCATCTTCATCATCATCATCACCCTCACTTGTCAGGAGGTACAAAATACTGTTTCCGTTTCTCTCAGTAGTTTCCATCTATTTTGTTTCCTGTTCTTAGGTGCGCTTTACATTTGAAAGGGTTAAAAGAACAGATGTTTCTCTTTTCCTTAAGTCTATTCTGCCTCTACCTAGACGAAAACGTGCAAGTAGGTTTACAGGGATCGACTGGCCACAAACAGCTGGTCGGAGAATGGTCTGATTTCTTACATTGAAATATAAAAAAGTAGCGAATAGACTCACAGCGTCGAACTGCAGTCAAACCACAGACAATTTTGCTCCCCCCCCCCCACACACACACACATACACACACACTCACTTCCAAAATGCCAATGCTCTCAGTCAGGTCCATTTCTACTTCCTTTGTTGGTGGGCTGGTGTGCTCTTGTATTTCCTGTTTCCCACTCATATCCTGGGAAGTGGGAGTACTATCCTTGACGTTTAGTCATTGCGGCGTCGGTGCCTGTACAAAAACTGATTATAATTTGGCCAATGCTATGGGTTTTCTAATGAACCACAGGCTTGTATCCATTCAGATGTCATCCCCTCAAGTCTAGTTGCCTGTTGACAAAATGGTTATACCGCTACTGGTTGTGCAAACATTCTCCTAATGGTCTGCTGCATGTCTCCCTTTCCTTTGTGTCCTTTTTTCTTGATATCTCCAGGGGAACAGCTAAAGGTGATTGGACGAGAGGAATAACAGGCACTTTTAAAGATACCTCACTAAAGATGGCCTCCTCGGTCAGGAGACAACGTGACGAGGTCCAAGACGAATGTCACCAATCAACCTCCACCTATTAAAGTTGGCACTCGGATACTCCGGGGATACCCTTGTACTTACAGCGTAGATAAGATTTGTAAGGCAGGATCGATGATCCTAAACACGTAGTCTCAAGGGCGGGAGAGTTATCGGGAATAACCGAGGGAACAAAATGCACTCTTGGCCATTTTAACTGTGCTTCCAATCAAATGAAGTCAAACATACACACGGTTGTTTTTCCCTTGACATGTGTGTTTGAACTTCATATTGTGCAATACTCTGACATAATTAATGACCACCAAGAGTAATACGATCGAGGATTTGACAAACAAGCAAGCTCACGTCACACAACGAGCAAAGTATTATGGATAAGTAAACTCCTCACGTTTTTAATCAAAGGTTTAGCTAGTTTTTTAAATGCATTCTCATTTGAATTTTTGCCTTTCTCGAAAATGAATTACTGTAGGTTCACCCCCAACACGCTAGAACATATTGATATTTAATTGTGTGAGCTATAATCAATTGTCTCAGCACACACTGCATGAATTAGCTGTATGTCTCGACTAAGCATTTAGGGACATCGTAATCCAAGAAAAAAATCTTGAAGTTTTTTATGGGCCTTGCAAGTGTTGGTTCATTTGTAAATATGGGTGAGAATCAAGAGATCTCCCTGGTGTTGGGTGGTAATTGCATCTTGCAAGTTGAGGACTGATCCGTTAGTATGGCGTTTGGAGAAATTGTTGAAGCGCCTCTTGATGGAGCATTTCACATTGAATTTCAATAGGGGTCAGCTAAATTAGATTTTGCGGCAAAACGGATTATCAGCACCGTTGGTCTTTGCTTAACTCTAATGTACATTTACTGTTTTTAGACATTAGTAAGACGTTGTGTTCAGTGCCGGTACAGGTTGGTTTGAAACCAGCACATGTGACAGCTGCCTGCATTCTCACCTCCACCTTGACTTTGTGCTCTTACTGGCCTTACCCTTGTGTCTTCAGTCTCCATAACTGTTTTAATGTGGACTTAACAGGGACTGGAGCTTAGTTGTGACAGACTGGGCTCCCTCCAAGAGCTGTGGAAGCACAGCATAGTATTGCGGTTTACATCACAAAAGTTTTTAAAAGGGTGAATTATTATTATTATCATCATTATTTAAGTTTAGCAACTTATTTTGTATGTCTGGATTTGATCATATTTATTGGTTGAACATTTCCATGTTTTTATTTGACCTTTTTATTTTTATCAAATGTTACAAATGGAAGTATAGGTACAAGGAACATAAACGGAACACTCACCTCTACTTTGTAGAATGTATTTATTATGATATGACATTTATTGCCATTTTTACTTATTGAAATAAAGAAGAAATGTATTTTGAGTTGTCTGCTTCTCTGTTACTCCCTAGGTCAGACCTTTGCCAAACTCGGAGCACGATGATCTTATTACTATATAAAAAAGTTACATTTATAAATACATTGCAGGCAATTTCTCACTCAATTTCTATTCACGTGTTTGGGGACTGGGACATCTTCTATTCAAATATTGCTTGTTGAACATTTCAGAAGCAGACTATTGCCCTCTAGTGGACTAATATAGTAAAACTTATCTTAGGATAGGTAAAAGTGCTCAACAAATTTATAATCTGTGATACGTTAGTTATATCTATATCTATTTCTATGTAACTGTTTTAGTGCGGATGAAAGGTTTTTAAAGATTACTTTAAGTTGTTACTTCCGTTTCGCCAACCAAAGTAGTCACAAATAGTGCCGCTATCAAGTGACCAATGAACGGAAGACTTAGACCCAAAGATAAATTAATCTTTTGAACGAATCACTGACACGTCCGAAGATTTATTCGAGGTGTGGACAAATCTTTTGAACTTGACTTTCAAGCTAACCAATTCAGAATTATTGAATTGGTTCACAATTTATTACAGGTTTTTGGGCCCGTTTTTTTCTCGGTTATTCACTTTACAGTTTACTGTCAAATCAAACAAAACAAAAACAACAACCAGTTTATTATATTAGACAGATTACAATACACCACGATACTACAATAGTATGTGATTTTGTTTTAGTGTGATTGTTATTACGCTCTGTAGGACATCCTGATTTTAAATACATCTAAAGTTAGGTCATTAATGTGTTTTTTTTTTTTTTTTACTAAATGCAAGACATCGCGTTTCGGTAAGGTGTATATTGAAACTGCTTTGAGGTGACATAATTATTTCAGTGGCGGAACAAGTTGTTCAAACAGCTTTTTTCATAGCAAGTTATGGTATAATTGAGCTTCCCATAGCTCTGCATCAGTGGCTTTTGTTGGAGAGCCTGAACCCCACAAGTTCCATACGTGCATTCACCAAACCGTACGTATGGAACGGAACAGTGTGTGCATCTTGACCTCCACCGAACTCCCTGGGGTTAGATCAAACCCAGGTTAAGAACTACAGCTCTACATCAAGCAAGGTTACCAATTGTCATTCAATTTCTACGTTATTGCATTGCTTGACACCTGTTTCGCTAAATGGACTTCAGTCACACCTGCATGGGAACTTCTACCTCTGAGTGGATGCAACTAGCTCACTCAAAACATCTAAAAGAACTGTTGACACACTGGTGACTTCCAACTTGACCATTTAAGAATCAAATAATACAAATAGCACACATTAATCCGCTGATGTTTGACTGTGAGCATGGTATGTTTCGAATGCAATTTGTATGTCGAGTAACCTTTTTCAAGAAGCTGTACTTGGATTCAAAGTGCATGGTACACACGACCAGAGGGCCGTAAAATCGTATCATAGAAGGATAGTGTTCAAGAAAATGGTGTTTAGGTAAGAGTCTACTATCTGGGAATAGTTCATCATTTTCTTATTCCGGTTTACAGAAATTTCGCGTTCTAGATATGCAATTGTCTCACCCGTGTAAACAGGAGCTATGGCAATTTAAACGATCTCCTTTTAATCCAGAATAATTTGCCAAGCTATAGCTCGTCTCCGGGTTCCATAAATCCTATCATGAATAGAAGAGACCTCCGTAAATTCCAGTTCTCATGTCTCATATTGGTTTTTTAGCAAGAAACTATGCTTTACAACATAAAAAAACTAAAAAATTGAAAATGTGGCGAGTTAACACCTACAGCTGCTAACACTAAAAGACAAGTCTGTTATGATGTTTTCCTGTAATGATCAAATGATTTGTGGTTTTATTCTCTCTTAATAGTATAGTATGTCTTTGATTATGTATCTTGCATTATATTGTATAGGTATTGTGTGCTCTGTGCTCTCTCAACAGTTTGTTATGTACGTGTTATTTGTTAAATGAGTGCCTTATCACGTGTCTAATTATGTTTTTTTCTTGTAGATGTATTTTACTGCTTTTTTACTTCATGGCCAAGGGGCTACAGATGAAAACTAGCCTTCTAGCTAATTCTGCCCTTTTTTTTTAACCATGTGTACTTCATGTGTTTTATGAAATTGCATTGTCCCCTTTCAAATAACCAATAATAATAATAATAATAATAACATGCAGAACCTTCACCTTCATCTTCTTCAGCAAGGTATGTTTATCTTGGCCCAGATAGCTTTGTAGTTCCTT
This sequence comes from Galaxias rostratus, assembly GCA_036024795.1. Taxonomy (NCBI): domain Eukaryota; kingdom Metazoa; phylum Chordata; class Actinopteri; order Galaxiiformes; family Galaxiidae; genus Galaxias; species Galaxias rostratus. Next base: position 3,099 of record JAVQJS010113236.1, on the reverse strand, counting down.
ACTTCTCCTATGATGCAGAGATTCAGTTGGAGAGGGGTAATGTGTTTTTGAGAGCCAGGATCCAGAATTGGGTATTGGGGATGGAACATTCCCTGAAGTACAAAATGGTAAACTATAGTGCCTAGCCTTGCCAACATGGAAGCCCAGAGGTAAGTGTCCACCATTGTTAACCATAAGTACAAAAAACTAGGCCAGGATAAGCGCGCGAGGGAACGCGCCACCCGTACAAGATATTCCATTAAATCATTGTGAACCTTGAAGGGCAGAAGCTCTGAAGTCCTGTTTAAACACTACCGTAAAATGAGCACACAGGATTTGATGTCACTACAGTGAAACGGCATTATAATTTTTATACTGCAAATAAAACCATTGTTTAATTTTTTTTTCAAGTAAGGTAAGGTAAATTTTTTCATCTGTCTGCCTTGTTTGGAGAAGGCTCAAATAGGGGAAATAGAGAACTGCGTGCAGAATGATATATGCGTTTTTGTTTATAACTGTACCTTAACAATATTGAATTCATACTGCTGCTTTCATTGGAAACGATTGCATAGTTTGCATTTACACTTAGTAACTAATACTAAATTGTATTTGGAGTGTTCAGCTTTTTACAATGAAAGCAAGGTAGGTATCAAACATGTTCTGCCAAATAATGCATCCTCCTATAAAATGTATTTACAGACGTTTTAGGCCCAAACGCTGTAACCTGCTCATTTGTTGGGATACTATGACTTGAAGTTGAGAATTTCATTCACCTAACATTAATATAGACTGAAATGGAGATGCAAATCTAGGCAAGTGTGAAATCTGATCTGCCGAATAATGCATCCCTCTCATATTTATTTTTCAATCTTTTAGGGTCAAACGCTGTTACCTGCACCCAGTTTGAGCTATTATGACTTGAATTTCAGAATTTCATTTATCTAAGATTCGTATGGGTATATAGAAAAACAGAGGGGTGCAAATCTCGGCAGGTGGCCGAAACGAATGATGTTTTTGCCGAATAAAGAATTTTCCCTCAAATGTATTTTCAGACAATTCATGGTCAAACACTGTTCTCTGTTCATGCTTTTTGGCTAGTATGACTTGAATATGAGACTGTCATACGTTTAGATAGTTTACAAACGAGTTCGCCCTCAGTAATATTCACTTATTAAAATTTCAGACCAATTAATTTCAGATTAATCGTATTAGGTAAATACCAATCCATCGTTCTGTGTTCTAAAAGAAATAATTTTACAAAATCGATCCCCCGTCAAAATTCGGCATAAAACAGGGACCATTAAATTGTCTTATTTTTAAGAGAGAAGAAAGGGTAGAAGGGTGGAAATGCCCCATGCTCATGGCCTTCCTTCTCCTTCAATTGATTTTGTCAAGACAACTTTAAATGTAAATATTTTTGTAAATATCTGGATGAAATCTGTTTTAATCGAGAATCCTATTTCAGCAGGCCCTCTGGAAACAGGAATAAATAAACACATTGTCGCTAATTTAAAATGTTTACTATAGTAGTAAGGTGACTATTTTATTTATTGGTTTCAGATGTTTTTTTAGCAGCCAAAAACATCTGTTGTCGGCTAACTGAACCTCTGGGACACTTAGACCTATTTTCTCATCGTGTTTAAACACGATGTTTTTTAATGAGAACAGTTGAAATAGAATATTCAATAAAGAAATAATACATTTCTAGCATCAGATTGTAAATAAATATTACACAAAACCAAATCTAAACAATTTGTTCTTGAGACATAACTGACAGCTCTCAAAGGGGTTTTGCAGCATGAAACATAGCTATCACGAACTATTTAGTGGTCTTTTAATGATGACTTTCCTTATATATAATTTTATTTTAGTTCTAAGGTTCTTTTCGACAGGGTAATCAAGCGTTTCTTCCGTTTGTGTCCAAATAAGAAGTTTCATTATTTTCTATGTCGCCAGACTTCCTTTTCCCCTTCACACTTTCTGATCCTTTAGTTTTATCATAGCTACATCCCTGTTTTCTTCTTCTTCTTCTTATCCTTCCATCCATCCATCCATCCATTATCAGAACCGCTTATCCCATGCAGGGTCACGGGGGGGCTGGAGCCTATCCAAGCTGACTTCGGGCGAGAGGCGGGGTACACCCTGGACAGATCGCCAATCCATGGCAGGGCTAACATAGACATACAACCACTCACACGCACATTCACACTTACAGACAATTTAGAGTCACCCAATTAACCTGCATGTCTTTTACTGTGGGAGGAAACCGGAGTACTCGGAGGAAACCCACGATAACACGGGGAGAACATGCAAACTCCACACCTTCTTCTTCTTCTTATTATTATTATTATTATTATTATTGGCCATAAAACACTGCGCTGACAGTTTAGGTCATCTTTTGTTTTAGTGTCGAGTTAGCTAGTTTCCTGTTGGCGTTCTAACTCGCCATGGTTGCATGCTTCTCCGAGAAGGGCATAATTCAAGACAGAAAAACAAACTGAGAAATTCACGGCTAGGAGATTATTTTTTTTGACTATATGTGGGTGGCTGTTCATGGGTCGGTTTATGAGAAAAAAAACGTACTGCCTTCATAAGGCAACCAGGTTTGTCTACACACGATGTTGCGTTGGTGGCAATTTGTTTACTGTAACATACAGGGATAATATTTGAGGTTAACACGGCTAGCGTTAAAGCAGACTTGCAGTCATGTTTGACAATTATTAACTTTACCATGTCTCACAATTTCGAGTGGCAAGGCTTTGTTGTCAATTCGTTTACTGTAATGATGTGACTAATATAACTGTAAATGACTTACAAATGTTGCTTTATTTTGTGGTCAGTTCTATTGTTTATGTTGTGTTTACCACTAAGGTCGATGCTTTTTTTTTTTTGATGGACATCATGCAGAGGGCGGGGTCAAGGTGCCGTAAAGCGGAACTAAGTTCTACTAACTAAGTGTAAATTTAATTGCTCTGAAGTCAACGCGAACAGAAAACGTGTTTGCTCCGTAATTGTGAGCTTAACTGAGAAAGTCGGATTCTACCGAATAACCCATAAGTTCTTTAGCACCTGGTTGATTTGGGAACAAGGTGTGTAATTATTGTTGGTTTCTAGTTTTAC
>JAVQJS010113223.1:0-10406 GCA_036024795.1 Galaxias rostratus | reverse complement strand
TTTGTTTTATTAAACATTTTGAAAAATCCATGGCATATCTGAAAAATTGTTGTGTTGACGCGCGCCTGTGTGTGTGTGTGTGTGTGTGCGTGCGTGCGTGTGTGTGTGTGTGTGTGTGTGTGTGTTTATGTGAAAAGATATAATGACTTTGCATGGAAAATATTGGATAATTCCAGTGAATTTCTTATTATAAGGACGGTAGCAGAAACATCCCAGCAGCACCATCTAGAGTATGAATGTTGCCACGTACGCAGCCATCAGTCACGTGGACACGAATCTTTTGAGTCAAATCAGAAGTTAGCAAAAACGTATTTAGTTTAATTATATTCTAGTAGATATTATCTTAATAATCTAGTAGAAGCAAATGCGCTCATTTATTTTAATATTTTGAATATTTTTATTTTTCATGCAGTGGAGAAGGTCCCTTGCCTCTACATAGTCGAATCAGCGGACGTGAATGTGACTTAAAGTAAACGGCACTATGTGTTTCACAAGCTGTCGACATTGTTAGGAGATGTACCAGAAAGTGAAGGTCAGCAAGTTGGTACGTTTTGGTATGTTTAGTTTTTGTCATTGATTCTTATTTGCATTAAACCGTTTTCGTATTGTTATTATTGAATGCAATGTATTGCAATTGCAATAACACCAGCAAAAAGAACGTTACATTAGCTAAACTTATGCTAGCGTCTTTTCCTGATCGTACTGTTTTAGTGACATGTGCCAAATTATAAAAGCTGTTTGCTGTTAATGTTGTCTCAGATAATAGAATATGTGTTGTATAGTAATTTTTTGTACAAAAAATTTAAACATATTTACGCAATGTTAACGTATGCCCTTTCCTCTCGTTTTTAAGATTAATTGGAGCGATGCTGGACAGGGGAATTTTGGGACTTGTAGGCTTAACAGGTGCCTTTCAAAGTAGAAAACTCATGTGTAGTGCCTTGAGGTGTTTCCTATCCCAACACAGCTGTCTTCACTTTCAGCGGGCCTGCCTCTCAAAATCTCCCCATGTAACCTGTCATCACACCGTCCAACAGAACTTAGGGCTGCGAGGCCCTCTGTCACAGTGGACACAGAGGACCCTTCATCTGCAGTTAACTTTACCCCAACAAGCCCAGCGAGTGTTTTATTCTCAGGGCACCAATCCTTCCACTACAGCAGCAAATATAAAACTGCGTACACGCCTGGTGGTGACACTGCTATTCGGCGCGGGTCTGCTGGGTACATGGTGGTATGTGTACTCGGAGAAGCAGCAGAGGCTGCGGATGCAGCGTATCGAGCAGCTGAGGCAAGTGGCTCTAGGCCAGGGAGGCTTTCATCTCTTGGACCACACAGGGCAGCGCAGGACTAAGGCAGACTTTCTGGGCAGCTGGGTTCTGCTCTACTTCGGCTTTACCCACTGCCCTGACATTTGCCCTGACGAGCTGGACAAAGTGAGTGCTGTAGTGGCAGCCCTGGACAAGGACGAGTCCCTAGCTCCTGTTCAGCCGCTATTCATTACAGTAGACCCGGACAGAGATGATGTACCAGCCCTTAATAAGTATGTCAAAGACTTCCACCCACGTTTAATTGGTCTAACAGGCACAGGGGAGGAAGTAAAGGAAGCAGGCAAAGACTACCGAGTGTATGCCAGTGCTGGCCCCAAAGACGACGATGGGGACTATATCGTGGACCACACCATCCTCATCTACCTGGTCAACCCAGACGGCCTGTTCCTGGATTACTACAACAGGATGAAGAGTGAGGAGCAGATCACAGATAGCATAAGGAATCATATGAAGGCCTACGTCAAGTTACTGTAGTGATATGGACTTTGTAATGCATCATTTGTGTGGTTAGAAAGGTCTGTTTAAACCCTCAATGTTTGCTTTTTTAAAACTAATATTGCATGTATGGTATAATTAATGCAACACTGGTATTTTCATGGTTCTATCACAGAACAAAAATATTTCTGTAAGAAACTGCATTTCACGAAACAATGAATAAATGTGTTTTACACAAATTAACTCCTCTCAGCTGGTTGCTAAGACGTTTGATTTAGTAAATTTTTATTTTTTCCCTCATAAGTGACAGGTATAATGCCTTGGTAGATTATTTTAATAAAAATCAATTTCATGATTTTCTCTAACTTTAAAATTCATTAAATCTTTTACATAGCATATGAAAATAAAGATAAACCTTAAAAAATATCTGTACAAGACTTGACAATCAGGATGCAGTGACATTACTGTGCTTCATAAAGCCACAAAAAACGAGGGGAGGACGTGTTTCACACTTTAGCCACTTCAAGTGCCAGATCAGTTCATTGAGCCCCCATAGACGTTGCTTTGTTTGGGGACAGATTCAGACAGCATCTCCAGTTGGTACAGAGCCTTTCAGGTTCTTGAAGCGCTCGTTGGCCCTGTGCTTGCTCATCAGGGTAAGGCCCATGGTGTCGACGCTCTCGAGTCCCGCCCCACAGTCAATCTCAACTGTGAGGTCATTGGCCTAGAGCAAGAAAAAAAGATCAATCAAGTGTTCCGAGTCATGTTAACATCATTTTTTTTTATTAGGAAAAAAGGAATGTATCGTACTTACCAACTGCAGGGAAGCCAGCATGTACTTGCAGGCTTCAAAGTTGTCCAAGCCGTGGACGATGGAAGCAAAAGATCGCCTCTGACCCACATCACTCAAGGCTCCAACAATTCTGTCACCGTATTCATGGATGTCCATTACAGGGCGCTCCTCCTAGAGAGATAAGGAGAGACAAGAGAAGGGAAGTAGGGAGTTAGGGTAAACTAAGCTTCAAAGTCAGTTGCAGAGGATATAAGGGGGCTAACAGACTTCAATGGTTTAGTGACAGCTATCACTCCATAACGTCGCAGGAAACACTATTTTGGTCACTAATGTAAATTGTTATCAACCATTAAATTCACTCTAAATATTTTTTTACCGCCAATTGTATTCCAGAAAATTTAAATTTCTGGTTCCTCCTTAACACAAGACAATTGGATTTTACTGGAACCTATCAGGTTCCACCCGCCAACCTTTCTTTCAGTTAATGTACCTGGAGAACGAGCTCCGGCCGGAGCATGTCCTCCCAGTCCTTGACTCTCCTGGAGAGAGCTGTCTCCTGTGCATAACCCTGGGAGTTCACCAGGAACTGCTCCTGCAGATGGTTTGAGGAAGAACATCAGCTCAAAGCAACATATTAAAAAACAAGAAAACCATTGGCATGAGGAACCCAGAGAACTTTAAACACTTACCACACTCCTCTTGACCAGGTCCTCATAACTAATTCCATCAACCGCTGTAAGAAACAAGCGCAAAGACGTTAGAAATCTGCCCAGCTACAAATTCACAAAGCATGTTCAAGTTGATGTTCGGCCAGCAGAGGGCGGAAGTTGTGTCGTAATAGCACCTTCTAAAATGTTTGCCTCCCCACCAAACTCAGCTGGAATCTCATCTGTAAGGGGCTCGCATTCATTATCCGAATGATTGTCATCTTGTTCTTGGGACAGACGCAACAGCAATTGTTATACTTGGGTCACCACTATTACAACAAACCTTCATCACAATAATGCTGAAGATGTATAACCAGAGTTATGTAAAACAAGAGAAACTTGGGTTGTGCTCATATTCACCCCTTCTTAGCGGTTCTGGCTCCACCTCCTCCGCCTCCTCCAGCTGCAGGTATGTTCTCTTCAGCTCCTCGTCTGACACGACTACGCCCTGAAACAGAGCAGCCCACAGGTTGGACAGGAAAGCATTGTAAGTGAATACCACAGACGCCATATGAATGGTACACGCAATCGCACGCTTACTGTTTTCCGGTGAATCCTCTTTTGAGTCTTCAGTTTATCTTTCATCTTACTCAGGTAAATGTAGTTCAGATCTAATGACGGAAGCAAGTTACAATCCCGCTAAAACAGATATTTGAAATGTTCTCAATAGGGAATGACAGCAGGCTTCCTCACCTGTTAAAGAGGGCCCATTCTTTAACTTCGGTTCAGAAGGGTTATCTACAAAAGGTTATATGTTAAGATCAACAAAGAAAACACTATGTCAGTCCACTTGATGCATGTACAGAGATCTGTGTGCAATTCAACCAAAGACAAACATGCCTTACATGTTCCAGTGTACCAGCTCCAGAAGTCTAGAAGAACACTCTGCCTTTTCTTTTTCCTCTTCCCTGAATCATCCAAACCTGGAGGGATCCTGTAACATTTTCCTGACGAGAAAAATACATACATTAAAAGTGCACTCCTGTATTCGTGTGTATTCATGGAAAATGTCTATAGCAATACAGATTTTATGATTGTATCAATGTCGTCTTACCTGTTTTGAGAGGCTTCTCCTCACCAAATACAGCATACGGGTCGTGCAACTTCCACACATTAGACTGCACACAAAATGTAATGAGAAAAAGGGCAGAAATATCACGCATAGGAAACGATCCAATTTAGCCTGCAATGCTCAACAGTCTGACCAAGAGTGTGCTTTTGGAACACATACCGTCAGGGCCCTCTCCTCCGCCATTCTTTGTTTTCTCTGCTCTTCCTCTGAAGGTTGAATTTCAAGTCTTTCTCTCAGTTTCATTCCTCCTCCAGCCGCCTAGGGGAAAGACCAACCAAGGAGGAGATCATCCCTAAATAACTCATCTTGGAAGTTAGTGTAAAAATACGAGACAATGTGTACAGAATACATCCAGGGAGTATGAGAACATGCAGAGCCACACCTGGTGCCTTTCAATGTGTTCCTTTGGCCCTTGTTCCATCTCTACGTCGTTTTCCTCTAGTGGAGGGAAGTTCTCCACACAATCAGCGCCTTCATCCTCGTTGTCGCCGGCAACAGCCATCGCAACATCCTCTGCTGCCTGCCCTGACTCATATTCTGGCCACAAACCAAAGACGTTCCCTCAATGTCCAGGTTAGGTTAATCTATATGTTCCTCTTTTCTTAACACACAGTATTGACCTTAGACCAACATGGGCTGACCACACAGTTGTCACTCAAACAATGTATTGCTCACATAAATGACACAACATTTTGTTGTAGCATTTTAGCACAGCCAATCTACCTTGATACAGGGAGATGGGAGTCACAGTGGAGTTGTAGAGAGTGTCCCTAAGGAAGTTGGAGCGGGTAGAGAGAAGGAAGAGGCGGATGATGCCCTGGGAGTCCGGAGTGAACGTGTTCATGCGGAAGTCCTTGCAGCTGCACAGCACCTCTCCTTTCAGGCTGTGACACACAACGCACCCACTCAAGCACAACAATAACTGCATGGGGATGTTTTCCTACTTTAAGATGTATTGTCAATTTCACGGAAAAGCGTATTTTACACACCTGATGAGTGGCAGTTTCTTTTTCTCAAAAGCCTCAGGGGGAATTAGAGACTCTGGTGGGAGAGGACTCACCTCCACACACTGAAAAACACAAACACAGAGAAGCAAGTTCAGTATCTTTCATCACCATCTATGTGTCATGATGAGTGCATCCTGGGTACTTATTTTGTAGAAAACAACAGTCCGATCCATCACATTTCTTGTTTGGGAGGCTCAGATAGTAACCCGCTGAAGAACTGTACCACGCAAAAACCTTCCGGTTAAGTTGACTCACCGCAGTTGGATCGTTCACAAAACTGTCTTGATGTGATATCCCCTTTAGAGACTTGTCTAAAGAGTCGAACTGGAAGAAGGCAGGGGATAGAGGAATTAAAGGTCTGGCATATCCAAATGCATATGATCCAACAAGACCCTGCACCTGCACTTTCTTACCACGGAGGCATCGTTCATGTCATGGCGGTTTTTTGACTCATCCACACCCCCCTCCTGTCCTTTTGTTGTCTGCTTATCACGTCTGCAAAAGTTTAATGGGGTTAACACAAACTGTTCTGTGGCAAGTTACTTTGTGGCAGATAAAGGTTACCTAAAGGTTAACTTAACTGAAATTAAAGTAGAGTTATGGGCCAAGATATAAACAAAAACCAGAATGTACTTCTTGTTTCTATCACTGATGTAGTCCATAGTTTGGTACACCAGACTGTAGAGATGCTCCACCTGAAAAGCGACAAAAAGAGAGACAAAAATTAAACACTGGTATGGGTAAAGGCAAACAAAAGTTGTGTTATCTTAGAAGAGTAAACAACCTTTTTGCTGTAGATGCATGTTGATCCTTGAATAAGCAACGCGGCTTCAGCAAAATTCAAGCGGGTCTTGCCACCATCAAAAGAGATGCACATCTCATCCAACTGTTGACGGATTTAAAAAGTAAACACGATTATAATTACATTTTTGGACATTTAATTACTGGGAATTCCTCATAAAGGCCAGTTTAGCATAAACCGTTGAGCACATATGCATGTTCAGAAATGTGTAGCGGCATTTATTTATTTAATCTTTATTGACACACAGCAGGGTCCATCAGAAGAACATACAACATAAATAACAGAGTCGCATTACATACATAGATCAGTAGCACCACTTACTCCTTCGACAGACATTTATACCAATGTTTCCACATAAGGGGATTGATACCATACTACACTGTACTTAGGCTCTACCAACAGCTTTAATATGGAGTTAATGCAAATCATTCAGCCAACATATACAGTTGTCCATCAAATTACATAACAGAGCATGGGAAGAATAGATTCTTACTTCACAAAACAAAACACATGCACTACTTCACATTGTCTTTCTAAGTGAAGTCCTCAAACAGTAATTATAACTCTAAATTAATGAAAGCTTGCCCTTTTAAACTTCACCAACAGAAGAGTGCAAGAAGCACAAAACAGACTTATTTTTGACATAATTCGAACACATTGAATTTTCCAGGCAACATGTTAGCTTGAGTATATAATATATGGCCTGGCCTGTACATCCTTGTCAGACTATGTATCAGTAATTAAGTGCCCCAAATATTCGGTTTTAGTACAACGACGTAACTCCTGCTCTGCCAAGTAAAGCGCATGCAAGTTAAGATCCTTATCTACTTTCTACATATCATGGCGACACGTTCTGGGATTCAAAGTTCAAGATTGTTCAGATTGTATTTAACCTCATATTTTACCCCACAATCATAATTTACTGTAACCTATGTATGTGTCCATGTGGTTGTATGACCGTAAGTGTATCGAAAAGTGCTCATGCGTTGTTGAACAGGGCATCTGCTGTCCAATGCATGCTGGGGCAACAGTCCTCTGCCAGGTGTTTAATATTTTGGTGAGTAATCATTCAGTGTTTGATCGTATGGATGGGAAGCCGATCAATCACCAAAGTACTTCCTAAACTAATGTCTTGAACCACACTGTCAACCATTGTAAACGCTTATTATTCAATATTTCACCTCTTCCATGTAATCTGCCAACTCTGAAGCGACATCGACGTCCCAGTTCTTAGTTAGCTCACGGATAGGCTGCAACAAATGCGCGAATCGGTTCTCTGCCAACTCCATTGTTTACTAAGGAAAGTAAATACAAACAATTGCTTTAGTACTTAAATTAGCCAACTGCCTATCATATATAATTTCAGTCACGCAACAATGTACTAACTAAACCGTTAGTTGACGTTTAATAAAACTGCCTGGATGGAAACAGCAGAGCCGTATCGAGATCTCTGTCTATATGGCTCTGGGAAATATAGTTCTAACGCGTAGCAATCAGTATGTCTTTGGCTATGCTCCGCCTCAGGTGCTAACCTTAAAACTCAAGTTAAGTTAAGTTAAACTAAATTAGCTAGATGTTTATTTACCGCGCCTATCGTTCCAATTTTCGCGCGGACTGGGTTTTCTTCTTCTCCTTCTTCTCTTACCTTGTGTCAATTAATTTCAACTACTGCCGCCTACCGTGGAACGAAAACAATGCATTTCAGACAAATTGATACCAAGGTAACAAAGTAAACCTATAACAAAATTACAAATCGCAATCATACAATTACAACAAGAGAAGAAGTAAACCCCATTGAACTATCGTCTGATGTTTAGAAACCATGTCGCGAGACTAGTGCCATTTGTTTGAAGATTCGGAAACCGACTAGGTTACAATGTGTCAAATTGACATGACAAGCTATATCAGTGCAACAGAGTTTCAACAAGGAAAATCATTTGGTCATGTGGGCTACGACAAGCTGCATGTGCATAGCTGCATTTATGCCTGAAAGGGGAATTGATACGTTCTGAGGCGCAGCCAAAAGTTTCAGAACCTTCTGCTTTTAATGTTGCGTGGTGGGAAGGTTGTCTCAAGTGTCTTTGTCTACCATCTGCAATATCGCATGCTTCTCTTTACACTGTTGTATGGATTGCTCAGTCGTTACGTTCTTCTCAAAAGGTAGGGTTTTTTCTTATCTTTATTTCACTTTTATTTTTATCAAGATGTGATGTATGCCATGGCCAGCGGGCAAGAGAAAGCGATTGCAACTACAAAACAACTTAATTGTCACCATTAGTTAAATTACCCACTAGATATTTATTTAGTATGCAAGTTTATTTGGCAGCATCAAACTCCTGCTGCTCTTTGCAAACAAAAACCCACAGTAATTTGGAAATCCCAAATCCATTCACAACCTCGACCTAAAGGTGTAATGTGTTAAGGGTAGTCTCAAAGCCATCTAACTTCCATAGTATCTAAATGACGCCGCATGCCACCTTAAAATCCGTGCTGTTTTGCACCACGTGATGTAATTCCTGGAAAGTTCCTGGAAATGGTTCTTTTGTGTTGCTGGAGCTTATTATGGTCTTCAGCTTGTTGTGACTAGCCTGTATTCAAGCGCACCCGGCATTGGAGTCACACCGTGTTGTAACAAGGGTAACGTTTTCTCTCAGAAATAGAGAAAATCGTAAAAGTCGTTGGCGTTACTATACTAACATAACACTCCGTCAGAGAAGCAATTGAAGCCAATCATACCAAGGATCTCCACCTCTGGAGCCTTCAATTGTGTGCAGCATTTAGAAAGATAACTGTTCATGTTGTAAAAAAGTGGTCTCCTGGTTTCAACAACTTAAAATGTCAAGATAGTGGAGGTAACGTGAGTGACATGCGATGTCAGCGTGTATACCTGTTTTCAATGAACGTTACAGCGAACATAAGACAGACTTTCACAATACGTTACCCCGTTTGCTAGATCACTTCATAAACCAACAAGCTCGAGTGCTTTTTCTACGCTCGCATTGAGGCTGCTATGTTAGCTATGACATTTGACAATGTGTGATCCGTCTGCTTTAATCGTCTTCTGCATTGAAGTGGAAGTACACGGTCGGCTGGAGCTCAATCCATTTGCTGGGTAGGTCTAAGTAAATTTTTGTCTGACTGTTTAATCTAATTAAAAAAAAACTGTGTAGTACACATGAGACTTATAATCAAATACCGTGGAGTTTTTTCTCTCAAAGGCACGTACGACAGATGACAGACTTGCTGTAATGTGCAATATATAGGCTACGGATTGAAATGTTGAAAACAAGGCATGCATCTTAATTGCCTTGTGTAATGTGCAATATATAGGCTACGGATTGAAATGTAGAAAACAAGGCATGCATCTTAATTGCCTTGCTCTTGGTTAATATGCGACAATAACGTTTGTGTGCAAATATTTGGAGCGCAACATTTCAGCGTTCGACATTATTTGGCATTTGTGACCCTATATCTAAAACAGTATTATTTACATTTTGAATTTTATGTATATATTTTTATACTGCAAATGCGCACTGCAAGAAAGAATCAACTTCTGTATTTTAGGTGTCGAGATTGTAAAGCTTGCCGCGCGCGTTGAATGGTCTATATTATTTTATGCAAAACCAATATTTCAGTGTTTATTTCCTACAACTCTGATTTGCAGACCCTTCCATATTTGAAGGATTGAGGTGTCAGAGAAACAACTGTAGAAATTGGCGTTTTCCTTCAAGAATCAGCTGTTAGGCCTATAATAAAGAGGCAATTGATGGTTGTTTTCAAATGACCTGCCAGTCTTCAGAATCAACGGGAACCATCGAAAATGATAGACGTACAGATGCAGAGTCTCAAGTGGTTCAGTCTGATGAGAGTCGTATTGCGCAAGCCATGAAAGACTTGAAAAACACAGGTATGAATTCTAGTTCAAAACCTTACATATACAGATCTAGAAAATGCATCATCCTTTATAATACAGAGTAAAATGTTTTTGTTTGCTGCTTCTTAAATTTTTGAGAAAAATCTTGTTGGCTTTAGAGATTTCCCATCCCTCACAAATTACCCTTGCCTCAATTGTTATTTTTTTTAAGAAAGCGCTATGACATTTATTAGTTTTGTGTACGTTTTTAGACATGTTTGTCAAATTTCGACATTGCCACTGGCTCATTAAAGGCATTTTTTGTTTGACTGCAATCACATAGGATGCCTTTAAAAGAAAACAAAACTTTGTTTTACCGTATTACAGTATATATATATATATATATATA
>JAVQJS010113145.1:0-11149 GCA_036024795.1 Galaxias rostratus | reverse complement strand
GGTATGTATACTGTGTTTTGGTACATTAAATCTTTAAGTCTCCTATTGGAGCCATTTCCTTTGAGAGAGTTGTCTCAGTGTTTCTTTTAGTAGCCTTTTGTTCTTTAGCTTTGTGTTCAGTCTACGTTTGAGCCTGTTCCATTCCAGGGTGCCGTGACAACTCCAACCAGAGAACATTGGCCTGTCTGCCGGGTTTCTCGAGCTGGCTTTACACCCACACTAGACCCGATGTTATATCAAGCTATGCCCTTGTATCACTTTACGGTCTTATATATTTTTTATATTACACACTTAAGAATCATTCGTGGGTGTCTTTTTTAAATGGAGGACAAACTCAAATGCCACAAACACCTGGGACCTCACTATTGCAGAAGAACCTATCCAAGGAAAGGAATTGCAAATAGTGCAATTGTCATTTTTGATCTGCTTTTGAAGCATTGTTGTGAGACGGGCCTTTTCCTTCTGGGTTACATGTGGAATGGTTTGCCCTGAAGGTAGTGTTTCAAGAAAGGCTCTGACCAAAGGCTCTGTTAATAGCTAGTAGAGTACACACAAACACACAGAAACAAAGACAAAAACATGCTTGTATTTATTCCAGTTAATTGCCAGCCGTGGCTTTGACAAATGTTAGCTCCTGATAAGCAGTCAATACAAAAACAAAAGCCCAAAGGAATGGAGGGAAAGGGCTGTTCAAGGGTATAAAATGAAACAGGAAAAGAAAAAGGTCTTTGACAGAGCCTGAGTTTAATACCACTGTACTTCACTGACAATGCCGCTAAGTGTGCATTGGTTGAACATTCATGAAGGCAGAACACAAAAGAAGATTAGGCTCAGAGCAAGACACAAGCCGACGAGGAGCAAGGAGGGGAATAAGTGGGAGGGAGAGAGAGAGAGTGGATTCTGGGAGAGTGCATTAGGGCAACCATTACGTGCCCTGATTCTGCTAAGGGAGCCATTACCTTGAGTAAACAGGCCGCTCTCCTTAACTGCCCGATAATCTCTCCGCGCGCCCTCTGCTTCCTCCATCTAGTGTAGTGAAAGCTTAATGAGTATGAGCGGCACCACTCGAGGCTGCCTGTTTGATCCACACGTATCGGCTGCCTTTCTGGGTAAAGACGTGTCCTACAAGTAGCCAAGAAGGACGAGGTCGAACCTTGGTTTTACCGGAGGAAATCAGCTAAAGCTTTACCCCACTACAATCACTTTGAGGAACGACAAACCATGTGTTTTATTTAAACGACACACACCCAAAAAAAGTGTCTTTCACCCACACGTTGACCTTTTCCGGCGCAACGCGGATCTTCGGGGAGGATGTCATCAGGTAGGTGCAGCCTCCCGTGCCGCAGCAGAGCAGGTGTTATGTCGGAGCGTGGTAGAGACACGGCATACCTGTTGGGGCGCGCCGTGCCGTTCCCCGTGCTGCCAGCCACCGTGACACAGCCTTGATGTAGGCTGGCACAGGCTGTCAGGAACCATGCCTTCATCCGTCTGTCTCCACCCTGCCAGGGCGAACGGAGCCGAGGAGAGGCCCTGGTGGAAACCTGCAAAGCCTGCAAATCTCCAACCATTTGAGGATAAAGCCGCGGGGACACCGCGGGAGGCTGGGGAGAGAGCAGTAAATTAGAGAGGCCTAGGGAGGCTAGTTTGAGAGGATAGAGGACTCCACGGGGCTGTGCCATGGGCACGGTTACACCTGCAGTGGACCTGGGAAGTAGAACATCTGATGGTTTGGGAGGTAATCTGCAACACAAGGACCACTTAACAGACTGTACAATACAGGAAATTTACAGTGTGCTTATCTAAGGGAATTTAAGCTTGTGTTTTGGCTTGTTGTTTAAGATGTAAGTGGGAGAAACAACCGTGTTTGCGACGGAGATTCTCCTCGCCCACAAGTGAATGTTTCTTTCAGGCTACCTGCCGAAACGTGACCTCTATTCATCCTACTGTTGTGTGGTTCAGGCCCGGGAGACGTGCGCGGGACGTTAGTTTTCTCTGTCGGCACGGCACACACTAAGTTGAGCTGATTCACCGTGAACTCGTCTCGGAGCGGCTCCAGCTGGAAAGGAGGAAGCAACGGATCGATATCTCCACTGCTCGGGGGCGTGAGGCAAATCAACCCTGGTCCAGGCAAAAATGCACATAGACATCCACTGGCGTGAACACAGACGGTTACACACGCGCACACACACAACATTGCCATCATCATCATTTGTGACGGTGGGGAGGCTGTTGCCAAGGAAACAATCTGTGGGGTGCGAGCCGCAGGGGTGTATTGGGTTTCTTTGATTGTGGGTATGTACGCTCAAGACAACTAGATTCTCTGCAATAGGGAGCAGTCTGGACACGACCCATGACGGATGGCCACCTCCTACTTTAGTGACTTCGTAACGTGCAATGCATCGTGGGTGTCGACACTCCCCAGCACAGCACAACTGGACGACTCTTGCGAATGCATGTCAATATATTTTGGCTATCTATTTGCATTTTAAATAGTTTAGTGACATGCATTATTGATGGAGAACCTCGGTTGGCTGTTCCGTAACAATAACAATGGAGCTACTCAGATCGCGAGTTCACAGTTCGCGCTACAGTTGGGATGGTTGTGTAGTCATGGTAACATCACTGCACTAGGGCAGCATATTAGCACCCCAAAGTGTTCTCATTCAGTTTTTATCACTCTCTCTGTCTCTCTTTCCTTCCACTTCATCATTCACACAGCCAACACCAAAGCTAACACACATACCGGTGCTTTCTCTCATAATTTCCCCCAGGAACGGACAACAACACACTACCCAGGGCTCTTTCCACGGCAGTGATTAGTCAGTGACGGATCGCTACAGCGTGGCACATAGCAAGGAGGCGCACTCTGCATTGACATGCTGGTTGAAAAGGCAAGCATTCAACGTGAGTAAAAGCAGGAAAGCACCGTGCACTTCAACAAAAGGTCAAAGGCTCTGATTTTATCCTGGGAGCTATGCCATTCATTCTTCTCAGAACCTAATGTGATGACACGAGGAATGATGAAGAGAGCCGTTCTGAGAAGGTTCGTTTTTTTCTCATCATGGGATTTCTCTGTCTTTTTTGTGCGTTTATTTAATTTATTTTTAGAACGTGGAAAACTCAGAACATCAGAATTTCACACCATGAAAACCACCGTGAGATTGTTCCTTCATCTTGCTCACAGACAGAATTAAATGAGTGGGTACGTGTGTGAGAACCTCTGGGAAACACATGCGGTACGCACACCATGGTATTCTGGTCGTCTTCACAGCAAGCACCCATCAGGATTCACTGAGGCAGATGGTGAAGTCTTAAGGTGCTGAGCACAAAGACTGCTGTGAATACTGCCTTTGTAAGGTGTGTTTGTGTGTATAGAATAGCTAGGCAAAAAGTCGACAGTTTGCTATGACGTAAACCACGACACAGGAGGGAGGTATCAAACCGATTGACACTTTATGACTTCAGGCTCACCAATGATGTCTCCAGCTTCTACCCACCTCATATGTTTCTGGTTGACCCACGGGACAATGTAAGGTAGGGTATTAAAGGGGAATTGTGTACATCTAGAGAGTTGGGCAAAAATATGTATATTCAAATAAGTATTTGAATCCCCATTGATAAGATTAAAAGAGAGAACGCATCTCTGTGAGCATTTGATTTATTGAGATACCTGTATGTTAGAATGTGGGCAATAAACGTGAGCATTTTTACAGTACATTGTGTACATTTTTTTGCAGGTAAATTCATCTTACCGACTAGACTGTACCTACAAACCTAAAAAAACAAAAAAAATTCCCCAACATTTTAAGCAAAGAGATTGAGGGCATGAATAAAATATTTAGACGCAAGTTGCTAAAGAGATCACCCCAGCTGTAAATTACATAACCAATCCTAACAATAATCTTATTCCAATTTGGTTCTGCACACGCCCACTCCTGCTTTAATTACACAAAGGCGCTCAGGGACCAGAGAGATATCATGCCATGGGGATCCTACTGGTTTGGATTGCTGGTCTATTTCCCAGTTCAGCGTGGTGAATTCCTGCAAAGTGTGTTTCCTCAGAAACAAGGAGATAACATAGCAGGGAATTCATTTTCTGCTATCACCAGGATTAGGTATTCCTATTCTCCATTAGCAATAGGGAAGAGAAATTTTGAACAAATGATGAAAAAGGAATGAGCATCAAAATTAAACCGAATGAAAAATGGACATGTGGAGTCACGCTTCAATGTTGTTTTCTGAGCAAACTATTAATATTTTACTTTCAACAAGAGTAGTTTAGCGTGTTTAAAAATATATGAAGTCAGAGTTTAAACACATACAAGTGACAGTATGCATTCAGCATTATTGGAAGGGTTATATGCAAGTGCCTCAGAGATCCCTGCTTACACGTTCAGCACGTCCCTGTGTGCCTGTGTGTGACCTCTGACAAGCAGAGTGTCCTTGGTGAGTCTCATATGTCAGCCTCTCCTCTCTGTATGGGCTGCTGCTAATTGATATTCCACAGGTACCTCCTGATGGTCCCTTTCTTCACTGGTCCTAAACACACCGCTGTGTTGCACTCTTTGTGCTTGGCTTTGGTCTACACGCTTGTGGAAACAAGCCTCTGCAGGTCTCTATTGCCCTCGTATTGATTTTCCTTCTTCAAGGGTTATTAGTTTATGAAATCTTATATTTCCTCTCGCTCCTTGTCCAGACAGAAGGCGAGGCTGGCTTGGGGAGGTGGGAGCCATGTGTAATTCCCAATGAAGTTTCAGGGTGGAAAATCGAGTTAGACGCTGCTTCTCTCCATCCAGCATTCTTTGGGTCTGGAACAATGGATTTGTCCACAGAGGCAGACACCTTCCAGGCGAATCCCAGGCAGAGGTAAAGCAGACAATTATTACAATGAATTGGCCCCCATGGCCCTCCAGAGAAAAACCATTATAAACAGAGATGTGTTTGATTCAGGGGCTCTTATCGACTCCTTGGGTGACTGCAGTCACAGTCTGTGTGCCCATCAGGAGCACGTGGTTCCAATCTTTGAATAATACATGAGACAGGTGTGGAAAATGAAAGAAAAGCATCAGCCCCTTGACCACTTCTGTCGCCTTTTAAAAGCCAGCTTATGTTGAGACACACAAAAAAATAATAATAAAGTGAATTTGAATGTGCTAAGCCTTGTGAAATTAGGATATTATGCAGCAGAAAGATAAGACAGACACGGACGACCAACCGCCCACGATTATTTAAAACACATGCTCCGAGGTCAATGTTTACCGAGAAGAATGGGCAAAGACAGAACAACATTATTGGCCGAATATATCAGAGCATAATATCAACTTGATTGCACCCGTGGGCCTGGGGGATGATATCTAACTTAGATTAGATCCACCCTAATTAAGGACTTAAATTGTTCTGTGTTGATGATACTGTATTACAAAGTAACAATCCCATAATCTTACGATGATGTGGGGGATTGATTCTTCCAATCATTTAATGGGGCCTATCTCATTGTCACGGCACCCTGGAATGGAACAGGCTCAAACGCAGACTGAACGCAAGCTAAAGGACAAAAGGCTACTAAAAGAAACACTGAGACAACTCGCTCAAAGGAAATCGCTCCAATAGGAGACTTAAAGTTTTAATGTACCACAACACAGTATACATACCACTGTAGAAACAAACAATGAACAAACACAGGGCTAAGGTGGGGAGGAACTTAAATAGCAGACAAAACAGGTGCAAACAATAATCATTAAGGGCCACCCAAGTGAGACTAATAACCACTGATAAGGGAGTTGTCCACTGTTTGGTTCTGAAACTAAGATGATCCCTGGCGGCCCTGACAGTTAGTGAGCACATGCACATATATATAGTCAAACATGCACACACACACACACACACACACACACACAGTAAATGGCAGCATAGAGATAGACAGGTAGATGTCTGACAAAACAGCTAGTTCAGCACATGTTCAGTGGCCTGGTGCTGTCACCGGCCAATCAGGCTAAGAGTAACTGTGACGCACCTCCTCACCCTCCACTCCTTTATCTATGAAGCGCACACACTTTGTGCTATCCTGGCATTCCGGGCTATCCCCATCCTTGCCAGGTGCTCTACCACCTTAGTAAATTCCTGTCAAGGCTTCTCTCCTGCACTGCTCACTGTGCCAATGGAAACCTCATCACTTATTCCTTGTGACTCTTAACGTTTGCCTTAATAATGGAGAAGCTGCGGCTTCCCCCGTCAGCACTTTTGGCTGCACCTCAGCGGTGTGTGTGTGCGCATGTGTGTTTGGTTGTCTAGAGATAGTAACCTAAATAACATATGTAGATATGTGATTCACAAGAATGTTCTCCTGAGTCTGTGCAAGGACAAGAAAGGTAAAATAAATCCGTTCACAGGTAGAAGAGATTGATTTAGTTTCTCACAAAAGGCCGGGTAATTGACCTATTCCCACTGGTGTTACGTATGTTATAAAGTTCTCATAAACATCAAGCAGACCTGTAGTTTGCAGAACTGAGGTTATAACAACGGTGTCTTACTATCCCATGTCATTCAGCTTCTGTGTAATACCATCCATCCATTATCAGAACCGCTTATCCTATGCAGGGTCACGGGTCTGTGTAATACTTTTTTCATAATAAGTCAATTATGTCAATGTCAGGGAAGAGAAACTGAAATGTTACCATAATATTGTGATACTTGGAGAATACGTTTTTATTATGATTGTACTTATGTGGCACATCTGATAGACCTTAAGTTGTACACTAATTTACTGTATGTGGTAACCTGCCTTGTCATATTCACACCACTGCACTTCAATACACTTCCAAAATAACGCTGTGTTGTTATTTTCCTGTCCCCTCACAGAGACTTTGCCTTTGTGGCCAGTGACAAAGACACTTGTATGCTTAAGTGCCATGTGTTTCGATGCAACACCCCAGCCAAGGAAATTGCCACCGTTCTGCATGAAATGTGTTCCAAGGTGCTTTGAAATGCATGCGTCCCATGTGGACTTTACTAAATGTGATTTTTTTAGATTACGTTTCAAAGCATGTTTTGAAAGTTTGTTGAGGTCGGTTGTGCAATTACATTTGATATTATTTGTGTTCAGCCTATCAGTCTTCAAGTAGGTGTAATCACGATGTCTCTTACTCCAGATCATGTCAGAGAAAACGTGTAAGCCTTCGTCACTGGCCCGCTCTGTCACAATGGAGAGCATCTCACCGGAGGACCTGCCACGACAAGGTAATGGCTGAGGAGGGGTCTGCTGGTTCACTCAAAGTTACCTGAGAGCCACTGGTTCTACTAAAATAAAACCTGGCCACACAATCCCGAGCTACAAAATAATTTTGCATGCCAATAGTAGCACAGTAACACATTTGCACAATAACTATGTGGCTCGTTTCATTCAACGTCACTGGCTTCCTGTGCACTATTGGATTGAGTTTAAAAAACTTTGCTCACTTACAAAGCTCTCCACAATCTAGCCCCCATCGACATCACTGTCCTCCTTCGGGACTACACTCTCTCCCGCACCCTCCACTCTTCCTATTTTAGACTTCTCACCACCCCCAGCTCACGCCTCAGCACCATGGGTGCTTGAACATTCAGCTGCTGGGCTTCAAGACTTTGGGACTCCCTACCATTACACATACGTCTATCTGATTCCATTACGTCATTCAATACGCAACTCAAAACCCACCTGTTCAAACTGGCACATTCATTCTTAATGTACATTACTGGGTCTATGTCCGTCGCTATCATCACTTTTCTGTCCTGTTTGTGTGTTTTTAACCTTGTCAAGTGAAGTCCACTGTTTTGAATTTCATTGCATTATTTTTCTGTTCTTTTTTGCGCTTTTAATTTGCCGTCTAATTTATGCCCTATAAGGTGTCCTTTGGTGTTATGAAATGCCCCCAAAATGTATTATTGTTATTATTTCTAGTGGACTTTCTGGATGCAGTTAGACAAAGGATTCAGAAATTTGAGGTGCAGTACATCGGGAACCTGCCCGTCTCCAGGGCTATGGGTAAGTGTTACCTCAGCAAACACAATGTTTCTGAGACAGTGTAGGGACATCCTTTTAATAAACGTGCAGTTTTGAGATTGAGGCCCAATTTCTCATACAGGGATTAAGCCAAGTCTTAAACAAAAAACTTTTTCAATTGAGAATCCATTGACTGCAGGATTTAGTCTAGAACTAGACTAATCCATGAGATGGGAAAACGGGACATTGAGTGTATGTGTACTTTATACATTACAAAACCTCTTGAAATAGAATACACTTTGAACTTGTTGGGTAACATGCATATGATTAGTTCCATGCCAAAAAGTTTGAACAATAATTAGTCTATAACTAAGCACATGTTTCTGTAAGACTGAAGACTTCCATTGTTCATCGTGTTGCTGTAGGTATGGAGGTGCTGAACAGGGCCATTGAGAGCATCATGAACACCACAGATAGTGACGACTGGGAGCCGATTGTCATCCATGTGTCGGACACCATATTTTCTCTCTGGAAAGGAGAGGTGATTATTGATGTCATGTGCCATAAAGCTAGCTGCCATATGTGTACTTTATGGTAGACGATGTATGGGGAGAATAGCTGACTTTAAACTATAGGCTAACAAACCTTTATGATAGCATCTGGAGAATCCACCAAAAACTTCAAAGACCGTGAAAACCCAATTACTATGACAATACAGTGCCTTCATGTGGCCATTATCGATATGTGTTTTACTCACCCCACATACGGTTTATCTCGGATTCTCTTACATTATTCTTTCTCTCTCCATGTCTCTCTCTTAATTGTTTGGTCTCTCCCTGTTTGTCCCTGCTTGCGCTCTCAGGATGGGGACGATCCATTCTGGGAATGCCAAGTGCGCTACCTGACCTTTCTGGGTGTCGGCCATGACACACGTACCTTTGCGGTGATTGTGGATGGGGGGACTCAGCGCTTTGAGTGCCATGTGTTCTGGTGTGAGCCAGATGCAGGAAACCTCTCTGAGGCGGTGCAGGCAGCCTGCATGGTGAGTTGTTCACAGGATAATATACCCTCACTGATCGGAATACACAAAACACCTAATGGAACTGAGCAAATTAAGATGGAGAGATTGCTTGCAGCTGTAGTTTTCTGCACGATCACCTATTAACCAATCAGCATTGTTTGTATTTGATAATTGCGCTTTTCAGTATTCAATGATAAATGCAAGGTTTTGTAAAAACACTGAAGTGTTCTCAAAGTAAGTCAGTTGTTGTACAGTACAGTATAGAACCTCCCTGCCTTGCAAAGTCAGTGACCGTCTTTACGCTTTCTTCCTGTGCAGGTCCAATATCAGAAGTGCTTGGTGGCACAGACTCCTCCTCCAAGATCAAAGATGTGGCGTGCGGGGTCGAAGGTCAAACGAGCCAATTCCATGGATGGCTTTACCTTCCCTCAGCATTCCCGTTTCCATGTCAATTCAACACCCAAAGCTAGTTCTGCAAGCGTGAAGAAGGGCATGCTTGCTTTTTTCGAGACGTTCCGAAACAAACAAGCCGTTGTCCCCACACCTTAAGGACCGTGCCGGAGTGGCATGGAGGGGGAGAGGGGGGGGGGGGGGAAGGGTGGTAGATAGGAAACCATGGGACAAGTAGGATATTGGTATTAGTTACAGGAGGGACGCTAAGGGTGAGTTCAGGGAAAATGGACCTTTCCTGAACAATGGGATAGGGGAATGGGAAGTGATGCTTGCGAGGAAATGAGAGCAGATATGTTTTAAGGTGGTTTGGTTTAATTTTTAAAACTTGTGAGAAGGTAACAGGACCGTGAGGTAGGGTTAGAGGTTAGTGTGCTAATGCAAAGGTAGTGTATAGTATGTCAACAGATCAAACATGTATTGCATTCAGGCACACAGATTAGTGAAGAACAGCTGGCCGTGTAAGGACAAAGAGGTTAACCAATCCTATTATAATGGGGAATCCCTTGTATACGAACTTTGTGCCTGATTCTATTCTCTGTCCATCTGTCTGGATAGACACCTGACTTGGAGAGTCTTTGTCACAGTTCATTGTTACCGGTCTAGTCAGATAATGGTGGTGTATAAAATTGAAGTAGTCAAAGTGTGTGTGGGAGAGTGTGTGCATGTGTTTGCTATGGTGTGGCACAGTCATAAAGGACGAACAACCTCGGGTGCTTTACACTCACATTCCAAACCTTAAATGTCAACATCAGGACGCCAGGTGCCACGAAACAGGATGCTTGAAAAGGGCAGATGAACCAGTAGTCTGAATTCTGACTGTAGCTGAAAATACCCTTCGGTTTGGAGAGATTACATTCTGCTGCTTGCATCGTGATTCTAAACTCACTCGGCACTATCATGAATTTGCAGACTGAAATTTAGGGAAGAACAAATCAACTTTTTCCCAAAGATATAATATTTGTATCCATGAGCACCTCCAAAATGTGTAGAGTATTCTCTAAATTATTGATGCTTTATAAAGGTAGACTATGGTATTTTGGCTCAATTACAATAAACAAAGTAAGCTTTCCCCCTTAATTTTGATTTAAACAAAATGTCCTGGAAAAAATTAAAACAATACATTTCATTGCACAGTACATTTTACTTAATTATTTCCCAGTTTTGAACATCCACAAAATTGTTATTATGACTTTAATAAGTTATACAATTAGGGAATATAATTAGAATGAATGTGCCATTTTCTCGTCTGTTAAATTACTGTCTTTAATTCTTAAAAACTAAATACCCAAGTTATAAAATGTATGGATTTTCATAATGTCATCAGATACAAATAATCTGCAACAATTGTATTTCAAAATGTACTTAATATATCTTGAAATTTTGAGAACCATTATCAAAATGTACTCTGTGTTGTATGTTTTCCATGTGTATTAATTCGCCACAGAAATAATATTTCAGCTGTAACATCTTGATTATTAGCAGTAAATTTGCATCTTACAGACAAAAAGTTTGTCTATTGGTAAGAGAGGGAAACAAGTAATATGCACTGTTAGAGTGCTCCAGCTATACATTGCGGGGTGGCATGTATCTGTTTCACACTGCATCAATACCTCTTTAGGTTACAGACACTATCAAATTATTGAGGTGGACTCCCTATACATTGTGGTCATTCTCACCTCTAAAGGCAGTACACGCTC
>JAVQJS010113124.1:0-20271 GCA_036024795.1 Galaxias rostratus | reverse complement strand
CCCCCCCCCCCCCCCCCGCCCCCCCCCCCCCCCCCCCCCCCCCCCCCCCCCCCCCCCCCCCAGACTTTAACACGAGAATTAATTGTTTGAGATTCAATTCCATTTGAGGGGGGATGAGGACCTAATTAATACTTTCACCCCACCAAGTATTCCCCATGGCTGTCATAACTTACACAACACATTTGAACACAAATATTTTCTACATAAATTATCTGCTACAATAATTGCATGCACTGAAGCATACAAAAGCAATAGTGTTTCAGTACTTGTTTGTGACTAGGCAAGAATTAGCATCCCTAACGGTTCAATGGGATAAGGATTATGTGGCAAAGCCCCGCGGCAGACTAAGTCGCTTGGCTCTGACTGGAGGATGCCTAATCAGCACATGGGGAATAAGGCGCCAGTGGAGGGTCAAGTCGGAGTTCCACTGATAGTTTTCCCAGATTACCTTGGAGGGACAGGCACATCTCAATGGTGCACGGCACTCTTTTACAATCGGAGCTCACAAAAAAAGAATGTCTAAATTCATAGTCTAAATCTCCCCCTCTCCTTACTAATTTATTGCACGTAACTCCGTTTTGTTCATTGACGTGTCTCAAAGCTAAACAAATTGTCATTTGATTCTTCGGAATTTGTGTAATTTTCTCTCTTGGTACCATGAATTCCAAGAAGGATAACTCAAAATACATTGACTGATACTTTGCATGTTCAAGCATGAGCACGCTTGCACACACACACACCTGTCATTGTGAAGGTCGTACAGTTCCTTGATGCAGGACACACTCTTAGCTCCCAGGCTGCGTTTTTGCTCAGCCAGCTCCCTCTTGCTGCGCTCTGCCTCAGCCATGTTCAGCTCCTCCACCTGTGTCTGGAGGTCATCCATGTGGCTCTGGAGCCCATCGATGGTCTCCGTTAAACTAAAAAGCAGAGGGCAAAGAGGATCAGGATAAACCACTACAGCTAAATAACGCTACAATCAAAGGAAAGAAAATGCCCAGTTATACAACACAACAATATCAGTGGAATGTGTATTGGGCGAACATCTAAAAATTATATTTTACAGTTTGGTGCTTTACTGACCCCTGGATCCTCTGCTGGGCATAGCGGTTGTCTTGGACCAGGCTGTGGTTGCCCTGCTCCAGCTCCCTGGCTGCCAGATCCAGCTGTTCGTACACCTTGGCATGCTGATCGTTCATCTGTCGCAAGAGCTCCACCTGCTTGGCTAGGTACTGAGGGAGAGACAGGCAGTGTCAAAGGATCATGATGGACAACAGAAAGAAGCAAAAAGAAACAGCATCCTCCCCTCCCCCCCCCATAATCTATTGTGGTCATAAGTCTTAGAACAATTGGAAACTTGGGGAAGCCGCGACAACAGTAATTTTGCTTCTGCACGAAAAGAAACAGAGCAGGCTTTTTCAGTGAGCAAACATTGCATAATGTTGTGGTTGTGCTGTGAATTCCATAGCAATATCAATAATCATTTCTCCTTAGTTGTTTAGCGCCCGTCTGCTTCAAAGCTTCAGTGTTTTCAAATAATTATGGACCGGCAAAAAAAGGTGTACGCTCTGTGACAGGGAAGTAAAAGTGTGTGTGGAGCACTTCACTATGAGTCAGTGCTTTGGAAGGCTCAGTGAGATAATTAGCTGCTACTTGCCTGGCCTCTATTTAGAACAGTGAGTCATTAATAACATTGTTTTTTAATATCAACTACGACTGTTACGAACGTCTTAAAACTAATCCTCCAGGGTATCCAGACTCAGAGAGCTAGACAACCCAGGGGAACACCAAATGAAGGTCATTGCCTAGTACTTTGAGCAGCACATGATAACTTCTCACTATGCGATAAAATAAGTCATTCATTTAGGTTGGGTATAAAGTACATGTTCACATTGCAAATAGAAAGAAAGGATCCTTGTTCTCACAGTAGCTGGCCAGTTAAATATTCAACACCGTTTGTCCTTGCACTCAATACAATAACATAAGATGTCAAAATATTATTATTATTATTATTGATGATAATAATAATAATAATAATCAAATCAGTAAAGCTAGCAGACACACACATTCACCAATGGCCAGTGGGATGCAAGTGGTTTATTGTGTCTTTGGCACTTAATACTCTACCCAACGGGCTGCTATACTGTATGGTTAAAGGTTAACAAACTACTGTATTTAGTTTTGTTGACCCTTGGCCACTAAAATAGCATGTCTGTGCCTAAAACCCAAATAGAAATGTACTTTCTGGACACGCTAGGGTTTAATGGTTTTCTATGTGGTCAAATATTGTTTTTAACGACTTAAAAACCCAACGTGTCCACACAGAACCCTCTGTGTATCCAGAAGGAGCAACTTACTGTAAGCTAGGCTTTGCATAAATATGCTTATCTGCTCTGCAATTTTGAAATATGCAACATTTTCAATACTATTTAGGAATGAAGCAATGTATCAACATGTAGCTCACATCCCACAAAAAGCAACTATTGTGCTTGGACAACAATCTACAGTGCAATAAAGTCAACCAGATTACCTCCAGTCTTGGTAATGAATGATAGCTGACTAGAGCAAGTAAAACGTCTAAGAGCAAAGACACTTGAAATATAGGACAGACACCATGTTAAAACCTAATCTACATCCTGGCTTTCTATTAACCTTTTCATACTAATAATCCACAATGTTTTACCAGAATAGACCTTTTCATGGAAGCATGTTAGGGGAACATCAGCAAGTTGTTCCATTAGCAGTAATAATTAATAAAACAAGCTTTCTCTAAACACCCTCAAGTGTGCTACAAGCATTATAAAACTGTGACATACAGAAAGTTTAGGGCATAGGGAAAGCTGCAGCAATTATATACAATCTTATGATCTATATGATCGCAAGACCTGTTGTTGTTAATGTGTGAACATATTTTTGTTTTGCGGACTACATAATTAATAAACCATATTTGTCCGTCTCATGTTTGATTTCTGTAAGTGAGACATCCCATTTCCTATCGTCTACCTCAATCTCCTGCAGCTGGTCTTGGTTAGTGGAATACATCTGATGCAGGCCCTGCTCCAGTTCATGGTTTCTGTCCAGGAGGGTTTTACCAAGCTCAGCTGCCAAATGGAGGTCTGGACACAGGAATACTAAATTAGGAGTTACATTGACAGTACATTTAAGGACACAACGCAAACATTGAAGCGCTAACATGCATGGACCCTCAAAACCCAGCACACACAAGCACACACACGCACTTTGCAGGAAACAACACTTCAACTCAAGGGAAAAGTCACCCTAAGGATATCCTGGCAACAGAAAGCTCTTTGGAATTGTCTGGCCATACATTCATATGACTCTCCTTGTGTAAGAATCACAAGAGACATCCTCATTGCACTAAAGGTTATTTTGATAAAAAATAAAAACACATTTTCAGTGCATTTCACAAATAATACTATCAAAACGGACGTTCTTTAATCAATAATATTTTAGGTTTACATAGTTACAGATTATCTTGCATATAAACAAGCATTTACAGCAGTCACACATCCTATTTGCCGACATGTAAAGTTTGTTAATTACAATAGGCTTACTTCAAAGTGACTTAGAATAATATGCCCATACATTAAACGCAGTTGACGGAAGACTGGCCAGGTAGTGTGAAGGGTGCGACCGACCGCTTACCACGTTCAAGGTCCTGTTGCTCATACCAATCATCATCCTTCATTTCAAACTCTTCCTCCACTATCCTGTCAGTGAGCATTTTCCCTGAGCAAGCGGCACACCGGGACTGCACACAACAGGATTTTTAAACCACGGTGGTTTATGAGTGACTAATTGTCAGACATATTAGTGACTGCGAATGAAGAACATGTCCTCCGAAATCAGCATAGTGGTTTGCTGCCCACGCCAACGTGGCAAATAAAGTAGCTTGTAAAGCCGATGAATATCAACTAACCGATGTGACGTAGGCAAGAAATAACAGATTGACATTGACAAGTGTATTGGCCAATCACTGAGAAGTAGGTGGAACACACAAAAATATTTGTCCTATTAGCTCAACGTTGGTACCGCCTATTTCCGCATTTTCAGAAAACTAGTCTGAAAATCGATGTGAAGCCACCGGAAAATATACACAAGGTCTACTTGTAAAAGTAGTATTGAATGAGACAGCGGACAAGTTGTGTGGTTATTTATGCATGATATATTTAAGGTGTTTAAGCTGTCGTTTGTTTACAGTAAAACAAATTATGCCAGATTGCCAATGCACGTTGAATGAAATTATTGCTCGCGCTGTTATCTAGCAAATTGAAATTCCTGTGAATTTATTAAAACATAGCATTAATTAGAATTACTTTACCACAGTAATATATAATACAACAATAATTATAACATAATTAGTTGTATGTCAGTTACTTGTTCGAAGAAATAAAAACATCAAGCCTAAGCATGGAGAAACCTACACCACTTGCAGGTGCGCACAGCTTTTTTGGGTCCATCAACGTCATGGGTCTTCTTGCCAGGCTGGGGGCCCATCCTGCAGCTCTGGCTTACTCCATGACAACATTAGGAGCTGGCATGATGAACAGCATATTCAGCTTCTACTATGTCAAACTGTTCCTTAACAAGTACAAGATATCAGAGGGGGCATTCCACCAATCACAAGTGAGTATAGACCAGATGACTGATTGTTTAAATGAACTTTTCAACCACATTCATGCATTCGGGAAACCTTGTTCTAACATCCAATTTTAACTATTCAACATTTTAAAATTAATCTGCCTCCACATTGATTCTCCGTCTCCCTTACAGGTGGTGTACATGGTGTGGAATGCAGTGAACGACCCCCTCTTCGGTTACATGCAGGATAACTCCCGTGTTCCATGCTGCTCGCGTCGCCGTCTTTCCATCCTCTATGGCGCTCCATTTTATGCTCTGGCCTTCTTGCTCACTTGGTTTCCATGGCGATCCTATGGGCCAGGCGACTGGCTGAGTGGCTTTCATCTTATGGTGGCACTATGTGCATTTGACGGGATGCTCACGTTTGTTCTGCTGGCGCAGTGCGCCCTCTTTGCCGAGATATCCGCCCACCATCAGAGTCGGCTCCGGCTCATCAAGTACAACCAGGTAAGAGAGGGGGTTAGAAATCAGTGCATGTAATATGTGTTTCAGAATGTGTTTGTGTAACCTCCATACACCGGAATGTCGGTCAATCAGCACTCTGCTTTTCTGCGTCCCACCCCTAGGTGGCATCACTCATTGGCTCTTCCAGTGTGCTGTTCTGTGGCTTGCTCTCCAACAACATGGACGACTTTGCAGCCTTCCAAGGCTTCGCCATGCTGGTAGCAGTCCTAGCCTGCGGCTGCATGCTCTACACAGGCCTCCATAGTGAGAGCCGCTTCGACACCAAAACATCCATGCCAGGGTCACCAGGGTCGGACAACCAAGACTCCAGCCCCTCGGCTCTTTCCTTCTCCTTTGTGGCCTCCATGACGTGTCAGATCATAGCCAACAAGGACTTCCAGCTCTTTGTACTCATGAACTTCTTCCAGGTCTTCATGGTGGCGTTCTGTAACAACTTCACCATGATCTTTGCCGAGCATCTCATTCCGCCTGATGTGCTGCCATCGCTGGCCAAGAGCTGCATGTACGGAGCTGGCTTCATCTGTCCCCAGGTATTTCCCTTGACCGGTCTTCACACATTTGTACGGTGACACAAGGAATGTGCTTCTAAATGTCATACTTTGGTTTAATCGAGGTCCACAAAGAACTGTGAGCTGTGCTAACATTTACATAAAGGATGACACTTCCTTGAACAGTAAATTCAATATTAGACCATGTCTCTCTCTCTTTCAGATGCTAGTGCTAGGTACTCATAGGCTGCTCCATGTAGTTGGCTACTACAAGCTCATTCTCCTCACCTTTTATGTGGAGGCTGGTATGGCTCTGGTCATGCTGGTGCTGGGGCCTCACCACTACTACATCCTTGCCTTCTTCCTCACCGCAAACATGTGAGCTAGAGCAATGCAGAGTAATGGCTGATTAGGGTTTTTATAGAAAATTAAAACATGTTCAGTGTAAACTCAGTAAACATGCAGTTTGTTGTTAGGGCTAATTCACCTTTGTCTATTTATTTTTGCATTGGGTGCTATCTGGTTGTTTGTTTTTACTGTCTCTTCACAGGATCTTTATTCAGGCAGCCTTCAGTCTATTCAATTTGCCCCTGGCTGACATCATCGACTCCGACCTGCAGAAGTATCAGCGCAGGTAAACAATAACATCACAGGCCACTCCTGAAAGTCCGCACACTGTGACTGTCACCAGTGTATCCCCTCCATGGCCCACCATAATGGAGCGGCCTCAGGTGTGTTCAACACTTACTGGCAATGCAACCTGCGGCTGGGGTAACATAACATAACAAGGGCATCTGGCATTATTGCAGTAGTTACGGTTGCGTTTCCTTAGTGAAACACCCTGGACTTAGTTTAAAAATGTTCCATACACTTGTTAAAAATCGTATCCTGTGCGTTACTGTCACGGGACCATTGATGAAGCATCTGTTCGGCGTTGTCCTCCTCAGCTCGCCATTGTCCTCCATGGTGTTTGGGACCAATGCTCTGTTCACAAAGCCAGCGCAGTCTCTGGCTCCAATGCTAGTGGTCACCATCCTAAACCACTACAACTACGAGGACCTGAAGGACAAAGTAAGAACGGCTGACCCCAGGTAAAGGAAGAGAACCCAGCTTCTGGGTCTGCTTCGTTTTGCATGCATGAAAATGCATGAACCAGTTATAACCAGTTGGTGGAGAATAGACTTTGTGTGTCTGCAAAGGCTGTCAATTGTTTTAGTTTATAATGACCGACCAGGTTTATAACTTTCAAGCTAACACAATTATTCATATTTGAATTTATATTTCCACCGGCAGAATATCAACATTCATTTTTGTAGTATCCTTAACTTACTTGAAAGGCGATTAATATATCGAATCTATTGTAATTATTATAAATCATATGGATTGCTAATATCAATAGCAAATAAGAACATTTCCACCTTTTAACACATACACACATACACACACATATATGTGTATATGACCACCCCTTGCTCCGCAGTGCATTGGAGAGCCTCCACAACACCATGTTCTACTTGGTGTGTTTGGTTCCCCTGGTGGTCTCTGCTCTACAAGTCCTGGCCTGGAAGCCCTTCTCCATACGGGACAGTCACACAGTTGATTTAAAGTACATTGACGGATAGCAATCAAGACCCCAGTCAGCCCCGGCCTTATGGTAGGTTTCTAATCAAAGAGACTTTGACCTACTAACGGTTATAATGTGGAAGCATTCTGTAAATGTCTTAATCTGAGAACTTGAAAACTTTCAAACAAGATATTATTAGTAAACTGCATTGAAGAATTCATTTTGTATTAATTGATGAGTGTTAATGGAATTTTAAGAGTATGTTATTGGTAAAAAGGGAACATACAGTAGCACAAATGGGCCTTATTAAAACCCATGGAATCTCCTCTTATGTTTTTAAAAACGAAAGTGATATTGAACAATTACACTACACATTATATAAACTTTCTATGTCAGAAGAGATATGATGGATGATATAATATGGTATATTGTACGATGGATTTACACGGAGGTGTTATATTCACAACGTTACACTGATGTAAAACAGTGTACACAATTTACAAATCATTATAGCTGTAAATGCCCTCTACAAGAAAACCTGAATACAGATTATGGTGTTTAAGGCTGCCTTCATACCAGTAGGTCATCACATTTAATACAAATCAAATCTTCTTAAAGTCAAAGAAAAATTGGTTAGGTTTCTCACAAAGGTCTATGTGAAATGGGAAGGAATGTACAACCCCTAAGACCTTTTTTGTTAGATTGATTCTAAGAATGTTCTTCATTTTATTGAATCGTGTTTATCTAAAACAATGGGTATTTTTAAATAGTCTTGCCTTTGTATCTAGTACGCTGCCTTAATCTGGTGTATTGTTTTGGTGCCTCCATTGCATGCCCATAAATGTATGTGCCTTATTTCACTCCATTCACTGGGTTATACCTGAAAATAGTTACTGTGAAGCTTTGAACAACAATTTTTATCGCATACGCATAGAAAATAATCAACACCTTGCAAATGCTTGCTGACATTTTAAATTAACACTTAATAGTGGTCTACACTGTGACGTTCCAACACCTTGTTAATTTTGGGTCCAATGCTGTGTGAAGTGTGAATGGGAATCTTTTGGTACTGTTTCTACTTAAACATTAAAAATAAGACTTATACCCAAAGCGTGGTATGATATTTTATTCCATATTTCTTATAAAAATACTATTCAAGTAACAGCTCTGAAGTAAATAATTCAAGCATTACATATACCTGTAAGGCAGTATCCAGCCAACATCCAGTTCAGCCAGTTCAGATAATGTACTGTACACAGAGTTAATCTCAGTCAAATAATATGAACATTATATTACACAAGTCTTCAGGTACAGGAATTTATAGACTTTGATGGTTCTGTTCCCCTGATATCAGTTCAGGTCTTGTTATGAATTAGCCTTGGCAATTTAGATGTTGCTGATCTGCATTATTCATAAGTTTTGGTATACATCGTCGTCTGAGTGGTTGTACTGGGACCCACTAGCCTGTAAACAGATAATTGTCAGATTAAGCCTAGAACATCATTATTTGAATCAGGAGCATGATTAAAAGACTTAGTTGGCGATGCTCCATTTGCCAGTTCAAACTCAATGCAGAATCTCCCCAGAAAGCCCAGAATGTCTGACCGAAATAGGGCTGCAATCTAATGCAACATGAGAATTGCTTACGTGCTGTACCTTCATTTCAGTGGGACCATGGTAGCCGTTACTTTTCAATTTCCTTCTGCTATCGAGTTCTTGTACCACTGCACCGAATTGTACACTTTTTATGGATTTGTTCTTAAATGAGAAAGAAATACATACAATGCAGAAATGATTAGCTGAACCAAACTCCCCCGGGGCTTTTCTCGTCGTCAAGCTGGAACTTTTGCTGTTACAATACATGGGTTGAGTGTTGGGTAAAAGGCCTTTAAATACCTCACCGTTTGTGTTCCATGTTGTCCTACCAAGGCACCAGTTCAGTCCAGTCTGAAATTAAGAGAAAGGTTATCGCTCCAATTCTTGCAGAACTGCATGTGTACTCCTACAGTATGTGTTTCCCAGACCTGCATGAGCATTTAGTTTTGGAACATATTTTAACTGCCAAAATCTCTTGAAAAGCATTAAAATTATATAACAAATAACGAATAACATTTTATATCTACCCTTTTACGAATCATGAGGACCAGCACTGCCAAGGAGTAGATAAACAACAAGGCAAACAGTACCCAGAGAAGAGTATTCCAGACCACCTTCATACCTTGTCCTGGAATTTGAGGAAAAATCCAGTTTTCATCAGAAATCTAATTGTAAGCCCCCCATTATAAAGTTTTGCCTGGGACCCCCCTGCAACTGAGGCTGGCCGTGCTAAGGTGGATGTGCAAGTTACAGTGGACTCTCACCCCTCACAGCCAACACAGTTCCTTTTCCAATGGCCTGCTGGGCCATGAGGGATGACGACTCACTGACCACCGCAGCACAATGGTAAATCCCACTGTCATTCTTGCTTAGCAACCGGATAACTAGAGAATACTGATCCAGGCCATACTTGAGAGACTGAGGATCAGTGTTGATTTGATGACAGGAGCTCTTCTTAAAGACATACCACAAGATGTCGGGTTTGTTTTTCGAGCAGGTCGAACTCACTTGACAGGGAATTGTAGCATTTTCGCCTTTGTCTTTCCATGTAACAACATTCTCTTGTTGTACTTCTAGGCAACGCAGTGAGCTGCCCTTAATGTCTGAAATAAATTATTTACAGATTCTTACAGTCATGAAGTTATAAAAATTTTTGAGTCCATTTAGTTTATCTTTTTTATGCGCAGATTCAAAAGAACCTGACAGGCTGAAATGATCATCAAAAGCCTCAATATATTTCAATTGGGTTTGTACTGAATAGTTCTTTACTTACTAGTTTTTAATGTCTGGGATAGCAAAGTAGTCTACTTATCTTACCCGCTGTTGAGAAGAATCCAAGTGTGAGCAAAAGTAGCACTGATGGACTCATTTTGGATGAACAGTCAAGGATTGTCCAGCATATAGCAACTTTAAAATAGAGAAGTATGCTTTCCACATTTCCTGACCTGGCGCCAACTTCCGCTTTTAGCGTCCGACGGTCATTTAAAATAAGTCGGTTCTTTTAGGGGCACTTGCTCAAGTAAACTGGTAGTATATGACAAAAAAATAAGATCCCTTTCAGTTCATACAATTACCATAGACTCACAATTATAAAAAGAAAATAATCAGAAGCTATTGTGCAGTTTCAGAATTTTTTTAATATCCCAAATCCCATGAAAAGCATTAAGACACATATTCATTTTAATAGTATGATACTCTGAAAGTACTAGAATTTTTTTTGGATTGTTTTAAAAACGACATAGGCTATTTATACAGCGTCCACCTAATACAGTATCTTATTAAATTACTAATATCCTATTAAGTGCAGAATTTTAAGGCAAATTTATATTCATGGCCTTAGACAGGGGTTCTTGGTCATGCCAGGGCTCAAGAGAATTTCAAGAGCAATTTCCGGTTATTGCAGTGAACTGGACTTATGAGGGGGGGGGGGGGGTCATTGAACTTTTTGAACTTGTCAACTTGTCAACCTCGAACTAATAAAAACCATGGCCAAGTTCCACCTAAGTTGTTGGTTCCTGTGGTAGACGGCAGTGGGCAGCTGCTGGTTGCTGAGGGATTTTCTCTCTGTCCCGCAAAACCTCTACCTTCTTGCCGCTAAACCACTGCAGAGACACATAACACACTCTTTAGTCAAACAGAAATAGACTTCTTGATACACTAAATAGTTAATCACAGCTTGATCCTACACTTTATCATTAAGCATAATGTGATCATACAGTAGCAGATTGCAGTAGTTGTATACACCTTCTGCAGCTTAACCCAGCAGCCACAGCAATTTGTCTTCATGAATTTGTTTTTCATTTTCTTGTTGTCTTGACTGCTAGAGGGAAATCTGATCTCAAGAAGTTGATTTGTTTTGAGCTCAGTGCTGCTGGCAGCAGGGAAACACACTGCTTCAGTTGGCTGGTTGTTAGCAAAGCTTTGATTCGATTGCAGCTGGGTCCGGGCATCCTGGTAGAGACCCTTCCTCAGCTCCTCTGGTGAAACAGACCTATGGGATGGTTCTATAACTTAAGAGGAGGGCAGAGTCAATAAAAAATACATAAGGCATGAAAATAAAATGTTTTGTTATTAGAGATTTATATGTGACATAAAAAAAACTAAACACATTTACGGACCTTGTACTGGCTGCCTCATTAACATAGACTCAAACATTCCACAATATTCTGCAGTGACTTGATTTGCCAAGATCCTAGTGAGTTGTTCCACTGTCTCCTGTTGTGCCTTAACGGCCGGGCCTATCTCTAACTCACTTTCTATGGAGTTCAAAGACGAGTATGAGAATAAATCCAATCCTAGTAATTTGGTTAGCATTGCTTCAAATGAGTTCTCAGCTATCTTGTAAATCAGTTCCATGAGCTTGCTGATGGTAGCAGGCATTGAAGAATTGGACAGATTGCAGTGGGCCATGGTGGTCTGGAGTTGCTTGATGTTGGAGAACTCTTGAAGGAACTCTTCGACCCCCGACAGAAATGTCTCTGAGCCTTGCTGGATCTTTAAATTGTAAAGCAGGGAATCGATGTTGGTTTCATCACTATATGTTTGGGTGCCTATAGTTGCAACGTCTACTGCTTCAGAGGAAGAGCTAGACATAGACCAGCTGCTCTCGCTCTCTTCCACAACATCTTTGGCCTGCATTTTCTGTTCCACAGAGAAGTCTTTACATTCAACAAATCTGCTCTTGAGGGCTTCAAGGCCCTGCCTGACCAGGCATTTTGGTAAATTATTTTCTGGTTCTGCTGACACACAAAGACCTGATGATTGGGAAACCAGAGAGGGTCCCTTCATGCAAGGGTCCTCATCTCTAGTTTTAGTCAGGTACTCCTCAATTGTTTTTCCAAACCCGGTGTTCTCTTTCTTCCCGCCAGCCGAATACAAGGTATCTCCTGTGCTCTCGTTGTCTGAGGCCTCTGAGAGAGAGGAAGTGGACCTTGATGGTGTTGGGCTTTGGGAAACGGACATCACAATTGTTTCCGGAACCTCTGTGGGGCCATGGCTCTGGTATTGTGCACCTGAGTCCATTAGAAGGGAGCGGTAGATAGTTGTAGAAGTCAGGTTCGGATACTTGTCATTGGACGATTGTTTCAAAACGGCTGTGGTACCCTTTATCATTGTCCCCCCATTGTCTAGCTGTTCCACAGAATTGGAGGAGGAGGTCAGCTCTTTCTGCGATGTCATCCCCCTCTGAGGTTCAGTTGGCGGAAAATCATTTGTAACCATAACAGAGGATGAACGCTTGCACTGCAACATGAGGTCTAAGACACTATCCCTGGAAGCTGTTGGTTTAGCCTTTGAGGTAGTGGTGCTTTCATCCAACACTATTTCTGACATCAACGGCCTAAGCTTGAGTGACACCTTGGCTAACATCTCTGTGGCACTTCCGATAATGTTAATTTTATAATTTCCCGAGAGTGCCGAGTCTTCTTTGCCAAACCTCATTGACAATTGTTTCTCCAGTTTGATGAGAACAGTCTCCAGTACTGTGTTCACAAGAGCGTTTGCCACAAAAGAGACATTGGAATCAGACAAAATATTCCCTATATGGATTTTTCCCAAAGCTTCCTTGGACTGAGTCCCAATTCCTAGCACTTCCTCGATCTTGTTCTCAACAGCTTTGACTATGTTGGTTCTGGAGATTTTGGTCAAGAGAAGCCTGGGAGAGGCGCTAGACGTTCTATTCCTTGCTGACTGTTCAATCATGCTTTGGACCTCTGCACATACAGTTGATAGAAAGTCACTGACCGGACTGGTGGCACAGTTGGCCTTTTGTCCTCTGGCGGTGTCTTTGAAAGTTGCACCCAGAAGGCAGCTAAGGATTATTACAAGGATCTGTGCTGCCAGAGGACCAACCTGAGCCTCTAGTTTATTCTCCAGTTCTTGCTTTGTGAACGTGGCTCCGTTACTGCAGAGTGCTGATAACTCACTACCTGTGTAAGCATTCAAATCAGCAGAGACTATGGTCAAAAGATGCTGAGCCAGTTGACTGCTGGCTGCTATAGACTCAATTCCTTGTTTGGCCCCTCGCAACAGCAGCAACTGTGATGTCCTCGTATTGACAAGATTAATAATTGTGTCCAATACATGTAAGACCATTCCTGTGTGGCTGGCACTGGAGATGGAAGCTGAGAACGCATTGAGCTTCTGGCTGGTGCATGTTGTTGGGAGCATGTACAGAGGCCTGGAGGCATGGCAGGGCAAGTGGATGGGTTTGGCTTCTGAGCATTCAGACTTGGAAAGCAGCCCCTGTCCAGATTCTCGAGGAAAAGAGAGGGCTCTGCTCCTTGTTACATCAGTGTTTTCATATTCTTTGGAGGGGAGTTCTGAACTAATATCTTCCTTACCGTACACAGATCTGTTAAATTGATGAGGGGTTGGGTAGAAGGGGTTTTACAAAAAGTAAACAGTTAAAAAAAAGTTGTGCTGGGTTAAAAGAAAATGCATGCAGTCTCTACTAGTCTGCTATTTTACACTTACCCTTCAGGCGAGGGAAAGAGTGTCGGGGTGCTGACATTGATTGAATAGCCACCATGGGCACCTGCAATCTGTGTGTCGCTACAGCTGAGCTGGACACTTTGGTTGGCAGCATCTGCTTCCACATGCCTAGTAGAGGCATGAGGTGGACCAGGAGAGGAGGCGTGTGACGGCTCCACATTTAGGTGGAGCTCGTCAAACGGTAGTGCAAGGGCTGCAGAAATCACCTCCTTCACTTGGGACACCATGCCCAAACACTTGGTCATCAATTCATCTGTGGTCAACTAAAGGTCACAGAAGCTGCACATTAGTAATAGTATACACAGTGTTTATTCTTTTTTGGTAGCAGTGTTCCTGTGAAATTCAAGGCTCAGGTTGTGCAAAACTGGCTTTCAAAAGTGGGCCCCCTAAAGTTAAGATCTTTTTTTTAACTGACTCACAGTTTCATCAAAGCTGTTCTTAAAAAATCTCCACTGCCTGTGAAATGGAAAGAGGTACGGGATGAATGATTTGAAGGATTTTAAGCTAAGCAGCAAAGACACACTACACTCTATGATTATTTTTATTAAAGTACTACAAATACCAGCTGGTATCAAATTACAGTAAAGGACTATGGTCAATGGACCAGCTCTGGAATGCACTGACAAAAGTGTTAAATAGGTGACAGAATTAGAAGTATATGATTTTGTTTGAAAAAAAGATAAAAACATTTGTTTAAAAAAAAAATCATCATATTCTATTTTGAAACTGATCAAGGTTTGAATTTTGTGATCTCTACAGGAGACAGAAAAATAAACACTTAATCATCAGTGAGATCCTGGATATAGGAACAAAGTTCTTGGGAGCTTCTCCTTAGAGGGGCCTGCATCCAGCGGTTTTGTGGGGCTGCAGTCCCTGGGCTAGAAGCCTTGTAGGTTAAATAAAAAAAAGCTAAACAATTCAACTTACCACTCTACATGATCTTAATCAAGGTTAGAAAACGACACAATTATTTGTAGTTTAGGCTACTTGGTAGACATGGTAATTTTAGGAAAGCAACTGTCTGAAATTAGAAGTTGAAATCTAGATTTTTCCTACCTCGATCTCCTCCTCCATGGTCTTGAATACTATTTATTAACTCCTTAGTATTTTATACACAGTTTGTTGCTATTGTGTATCCAATGCTCAGTGAGTAACTCGTTGAGCTAAGTACTTAAACTCTCAATTTGCAGGATCCGATTGACTAACATGACGAG
Source organism: Galaxias rostratus (assembly GCA_036024795.1). Taxonomy (NCBI): domain Eukaryota; kingdom Metazoa; phylum Chordata; class Actinopteri; order Galaxiiformes; family Galaxiidae; genus Galaxias; species Galaxias rostratus. The sequence goes on along the minus strand of JAVQJS010113124.1, from coordinate 5,293 downwards.
ACAATATAATAACGTCACAGTGTAGAATAAAAGGTGTTTTTGCTAACTCTACGTTTAGAATAGTTAATTGTGCTATATTATTGTCCGAATGTTTGGTCTTCGCATTTGCGATTAATCTTTGTCACCTTATTTGGGAGCGTCTTTATGCGATCCGGGTTTTGCCACGGTTTTAGTTGGTTCACCACCGTGTGTAAAGTTGTATATACAGTGTGTACCTTTTGTTTCAACTCCTGCTTTGTGAACTATTGACATTGGTCTGAATGTAAAATGTAAACATGAAAATGCAATTTCACAATAGCATTATTACTTCCCACATCCATGTGTTACTTAAACTATAATGTAAGTGAAAATGCCAGCATAACATTAGCACTTAAAAGTCGCCTAGGGGCATTCTGTGCCAATACTCAAATCCAGATGCCAAAGCTGTTTGCAATCAGTGTTCTGCCCCGCCATACTACGCGGACAATATTCAAATGTTAATTCAAACTTGAAAGTTAAATTGCAATATTAAGATGTTATTCTAATTTCCATATGTTCACGCATTATTTGTGTCGCAATAAATTAGAATGCAGTTGACAAACTATTTGAAAATGAAAAGGTAATCGCATTTGCCATTGCATTTTCAAAAACGTCATCTTCAGCCCAACCCGGTGCAGATGACAATGTTCGAATGCAATAAGCGAATCTGCGCTAGGAGTCGACTGCATTAGCATTTTTTAAGTCACCACGCATTTTTGGGACAAGACATGAACATTCAAAATGCACTGCCTCAGTCCTTCCAACTGCCAACCTCCAGTTGTAGGCCTGGCACTATAGTGCTTCTTACAAATCATCGGAAATACATGCATACTCGTAAAACGGGGCTTGTTCAATCAGTTGTGTCAGTTTCAAATTAAGTGGAATAAATAACTTGAATGTTTGTGACATGTAATTTCTAATGAATTGGAATGAATAACTTGAATGTTTGTGACATGTACCGAATATACACCTCTAGAGCTCCCTCAGACCGCCAAAGGTCTATCTCACTAAGTTCACCTCCGTTTTGAAGGCTCATGGAACCACACTTAAGATAGCGGCGGGGATTCCCCGAGGGCGTGTTGAACAGCAATTGGAGCATGGCAACAGCCTTGCCCAGACTCATGAAGTGAAGTAAGAGCGTCATCAACGATGCTCTCCTAGTGCTGAAGTCTAGTGATACAGCTGGACTGTGCCTTGATGACAACCCTATGTTCAGCACAGTGAATTGGGTGAAGGTGACATTAACAGAGTTCTCCTAGGGAGAGATGTCCTACCAGCTACCTGACATACACACACAGTGTCCCACCCAAGCTCATCCTTTGGTCACTACAGTAGAGGGGTTGATTAGAAGAATGGATATGTAAATTAAAGGTGGAGCACAGAATGTATAACTAGCCGTTCCTCGTGATTTATTTAATTGGTGTGTTGCTTGTTTGAAAGAATAGTGACTAGTTTTTAACTTATTATTGCAGTTAATTTTCCCCAAAGCTGTGGTTTGAATTCTCTTCCAAATGTTTATATTTGACATGAGACCCAACACAAGCTGAAGGCCTGAGTGTTCCCAGATTTAACAGAACAAATTGTTTTTAAAGGGCAGTCATGTGACATCATTGGCGTCTCCTCCTGTGTTAAGCCCCAAACGAGTCTGTGCTGGACCAGTGGTGATCCCCACTACCAAACCTTTTGATGGGAGAAACTTTGATTTCATGGGAACCTGCACATATGTGATGTCCAAAAATTGTCCCGCCAATGACGGCCTGCCAGCCTTTGAAGTCTAGACCCGGCGCTAGAATAAAGGCAGACTCCGGGTGACATGTGTGGGCTTGATAACAGTGAAGGTGTATGCCCTTACAATTACAGCTGTTTGCTCAGAGATTGGTTGTGTGAGAGTAAGAAGAGTGTTTTTCAGTTTATTTTTTAAAGGGTCTGTAGGTGTTGTTCACGAGTGCAATATTGCAATTGTTGCTGTTTCAGATTTAATGGGATTCACAGTAACAGATGCAAATGGAAAACTGATTCTCTTCATGAATGACAGTTTGGAACATTGTTCTTGAATCCCATCCTTTATTCTACAGATTGGCAATGGTCTGTGGTGTCTGCCTGTGGTCCTCAATGCTGGCAAGGTGGTTTTGACCCAGAGTGGGCGCTATGTGCTCATCCAGGCTGATTTTGGTCTGACAGTGCAATATAGCACCACATAGTGGTCACCCTGTCTTCCAGTTACACTGTTAAAACCTGTCGGCTCTGTGGCAACTTCAATGGCAACCCCAACGATGACTTTTCTACTCCCGCCATTGCACAGGCTGGCAGCTTGCTGGCACCAGCTGGAAGGTTCCAGGCCTAGGCCAAACTTTCTGTGGCCTTCTCACTCTGGTGGCTGGTGGTCCATTTGCAAAGTGTCACTCTTCAGTTGATCCCAGTGGCTACTTTGAGAATTGTAAATGTGATGTGTGTATGGGAGGTGGTCTTAAGAAAATTCCCCTGGGAGTTGACTTTGACACTGCTTGCTACACAGGCAGTGTTTGAAAAGTCTACTCACTGTGGGGTTGTCAGATAGGCTACGGGCCCATTTGTTGCTTGTCAAAGTAAAGTTGACCCAGTTCCATACTTTAACAATTGCGTCTTTAATCTGTGTGTCTCCGAAAGGCGACAAGAAGATTTTGTGTGTCAGTGTTTCCAACTATGCATTCAACTGTCACATGGCAGGAGTTGACATCAAGAACTGGATGACTCACTTGTTTTGTTGTAAGTGACCTGTCTACTCCAAGTGCTCTATATGAAATGCATGAGTGTAAGCCTACTGCTACCGTCGGTTTGTGCCTTCTTAACCGTAGCCCCATCCCTCTTTTTCTCCAGTGTTGACATGCTCAGTCAACAGCCACTATAAAGTGTGTGTTGATTGCTCTTCAGCCTGCCCAGGACTTTCATCAATGGTTCAGTGTTCCACCACCAGCACTAACGGCGGTGATTGTAATCCTGGAATTTTCTTCAATGGGCAGAACTGTGTTAAGGAGGAACGTGTGGTTGTTACGGAAATGGGCGTGCATACCCGGTACACGCTTAAATATATACTGTGTGCGAGGACCACATTGGTGTGAGACAACAGTGCTAGCCACTGGGCTGCTCAAGGAATCCAGAATAGAAATAAATGAGCTGGGGTTCATTTGAATAGCATTCCTCGTTTTAATTCCTCCATGTTGGGTACTCTTCACAGCTCAATTTAATTATAGAAGTCTTAATTGAATTTGCAACCCAGGCAGATCAAACTTAAAATTAGATATGACTGCCCAATGTGTACTAATCCATTCTAATCTTCTTTCAATTATCCTCGCTCTGCAGCTTCTTGGACGGCTTGCATCTCTGCCACTGAACTATGACAATCAGTTGAGTCCATTTCTCAGTGGCTGGTTGGTGGTACTAAAGACTGAACTGTGTATATGACCCCTGTCAATACCAAGGCCACGGCACTGTGTGCAATGCCTTAGCTGCCTACGTGTTAGCATAATCTTCGAAATAACTGAGCATTTATGTTTTCTGTGTTTCCTATAGGTAAATGGCAATTTAAGCAAAGTATATTGCTTAAACTGTTGTCTGTCCAGATCATAGACAAGGCTGTGGTGATAGAGGGGTCCGTACGCGCCCCCTACACTTTTCTCCCAGGAATTGTCCGTAACTATTGGCAAGAACCTTTCCAATGAAGTCTGTGGTGCTTGTGGGAACTTCAATAACAATGCCCAAGATTACTTGAAAACTGAAGATGGGGGAGTTGCCACTGCTTTTTCTGTGTGGGTTGGCTCCTAGAAGGCTTGGGAGACTACAAGTCTACAAACCCCAGACCAAGTGCAGGACTGTCTTTGCGTTGAAGAGTCTTTACCCCGCAGTAACTTGTTTGCTTTTCCCCCTCAAGTTCCAATTTGTTACTTTTTAGTTTCCTATTTTCTTGTCATTTCATTTGGATAGGGCCATATTAACTTGGAAGGCGACAATGTAATTGTGCTGTAACTATTCCACTGCTTCGATTCTCGAATAATGCCAAATGTGGAATGCTTAAGACCCAACCATGAGAATGAGTGTGCATTTCATTACAATTGGTTCAATTTAATTAGGAAATTGTAGAGAATCCCCTACGGATTACAAAGCTGGTAAGGCTGACATGACCACCAAACTCTTCAAACCTTGCAATCCAATTTCTGCTTATCATCCAAGGGCAGTTAACTTTAACATATTTCTATGTTGAGGCCACAGTGGTCTATGTCTGCACCCGAGTATCATGCCTCAAAGGACAATGGTCTTGCACTCTGCCCATTGAGTTAGTTTTTACTGTATTATAGTTTGTATTGCACTTCACCCTCTGCCCATTCATGTCTGGTCATGTCAAGTTTAATATGTTTTACTTTGCTTTTCAATAATGTTTAATCTGTTTTTCAGTGGCCTTTAACGTGCATGTTATCAACGCATCGATTACAAATTATATGACGGATTCACGTTTCACTCAATGTTGACGTGTGCATTCAATTTCTTAACAAAATATTCTTAAATATTCATTCAAAAACACATTGTGTATACTATTCAAATAAGCAAAATTTGTTATGTTGTGGTTTATCTGCTTGCCGTTCTTTCAGAGGGCATGTAGCAGCCAATGTAACTGCCTACGTATTTTTCCCCATTAATGTCATAAAAGCCAATTTATGTAATAACTTAAAATCTGAACCAATGTCAAATTTTTCCCACAATTTATGAAATTATTGACTGGTTATCAAATTCTTGGCTGGCTTTAAAATAACTAAGTTGAATTGGAGACAATACTGTAATATCATAACTATATCACTGAGTTGTCTAGTGTCAGACTTCCATAACACTTACCTTTTTGTCACTTCTTTCAAAAATCCAATCACGACCCCTAAATCTTAGGCCTGACAAAAAATCTTGCTTGTTTCACAAATGCTTATTTCCAGAGCTAGAGTGGTTGAGCATACACATTTAAATACTTTATACACAGCAAATCACTTGCATTGTATTGGCACACACTGCCATGTTACCAGGATGAACAAATGGTACCATCAACTCAGGGACAGTTGGTGGAACAATGCACTTAGGTTTAGGGTTACTACTTCTTGTGTGTGAATTACTCTTTATCACGTTTGTAGATTATTAATTAATTCATAAATTAATATAATCGATCAATTTGATATCAAATAATTATGGGGGCACCACCCAGGATTTTAGCTTATTGCATGGCTCGATGGGAAACCAGATCTGATTTGGAATTAATTGT
>JAVQJS010113119.1:0-33780 GCA_036024795.1 Galaxias rostratus | reverse complement strand
TGTGCGTGTGTGTGTGTGTGTGTGTGTGTGTGTGTGTGTGTGTGTGTGTGTGTGTGTGTGTGTGTGTGTGTGTGTGTGTGTGCGTGTGTGCGCGCGCGTGTGTGCGCGCGCGTGCGTGCGCAAATACTCTTTGGCCTACTGACCTAACTTTACTCATGGTGCACTGACCCTGATGACACACTGCACATTAATGTCATTGGTGACCAGCACAATGCAGCGTAGGTTCAGTCCAATACAGTTAAGGAGCTTTATGGAGCCTGCTAAAGAAATCTGTATTAATGCAACCTAGCTTTTTTAAAATACTTTAAGGAAGGCAGTGCTTATTGACGGTGATCTTATTTTTGTTTTAGGTGGCCGAGGAGCGTCTGAAGGAAGCGGAGGATGAAGTGGAGGGCATGCGGATGTCCAGTCAGGCTCTGGTGGATTTCTTCTGTGAGGACGACAGCACCTTTAAGCTGGAGGAGGCCTGCAGGGTCTTCCACTGCTTCTGCCTTCGCTTTCAAAAAGCCGTCCAGGTGCGAAACGCAGACCTGTCGAGAGTGAAAAAAGATATATTTTAGCATAGATAAGTGATTAGCATAAAACATTAGGTGTACCACTACGTTGGATGTTACTGGGTGACACTGTGCCCGACGGGGTATCGTTTTTCCATCACGTTTTCCGTCCTTCGTTGTGTCTGACAGGAGAACGCAGAGCGGGAGTTGAAGGAGCAGCGGCGCGAGGAGCGAGAGCGGGAGGTGTGCGAGAAGCGGCGCTCCGTGGCCGTGTGCACGGGGCCGAACGTGACCGAGCACGGCCCGGGGATGGACCAGGACGACCTGGAGAGAACCCTGGAGAGGAGCCTGAGGCACGGCTGGAGCCGACGCAGCCTGAGGGGCGCCGACCCGCGACCCCACTCCCATCACTTCAGCAGCTACTCCGCCCACCTCCGCGGACAGACCTTCCCGGAGCTGGGGAGCAGCCCCACCGCGACTGACGACCGCGGGACCCGCCACGCCAGGCTGGACGCTCCGGCTGGGACGAGATGCCCCGCCTCCGCCGGGCCGCAGGGTCAGTCCCTGGGTCCCGGAACGCCGCAGGCCCCTTGCACGACCAACTTCAGTCCGTCTCAGCATGGACTGAGCTTCAAAGTCACACAGCATAGAGGAGAAAGCATTGCTTTCCCACACGAACAGGCCACTACTGTCACACGCACGGGATATGGACATGTGTCTGGACCAGAACCGTTGATCGCTGCCGGTCCTACCGGACACAATTCCACCACGCCCATCACCACCACAACGGACCTCAATGCTAAGAAGCAGGCTTCAGCCTTCGGCCACAGTTTTGGCCTTTCTGTTCCTGACGCCACACTGTTCTCCCAGGCCCAGAAACAACTGCACCCGCCTAGTAAACAAAACCAGGACCCGCACCCGCACCCCGATTCTATTCAGGTCAGTAGGATACCCTCGCACACAGGAAGACGCCAACCTGACAGCCTGTCGGAATCCCGTGTGGGCCCTGATGTCCCAGACGGCGTTGCATCCCCAGCGGGCAAGGTGTTCAATGAGCCCACTGTAGCGTTGAACGCGCTTCACGGGAATTCTTTGCCTGAGGACGGGTTAACGGAGCAGGCCATGGCACAGACGGCCTCCGCTCCAGTGGAGGGAGAGTGGCAGTCCCTCAGCCTGCCACTGCTGAGCCCACACCACCCCCAGGACTACGCTGAGCTACCCAGCCCAGGGAAGGACAGGGCATTCACTCGCGTGGGCGAGACGCTGGAGTGCCACACCTTGGTCCGGGGCCTCCGCTCCTACGACGGCCTGTCGTCGCCCACCTCCCCGCTCCCCAGACCTCAGCCCAGCCTCTGCTCCAAGTGGAGGAAGGAGAGGGAGGCTGAGAGCCGGGACGGTGCTGGGTGTCCCACCGTGCCAAGGCAGGACTCCCGTAACACCAAGGGTCATCTACGTGGAGGAGGAGGAGGAGGAGGGGTGACAGGAGGAGCCAAAAGGGGGCTGGTGTCCCGTGCAGCTCCCCTCAACAGCATGTGCCTCCCCAGGGTGCGCTCCAAAACAGAGACGCCACGAACCTCCCCGACCCCTAACGACCCCCGGCCCCCCACACCTCGCTCCTCCCGCCTGGCCAATCCCCGCAGTGTTTCCATGCGCTCCTCCCCGGTCACGCGCGCCACCAGCGCCCAGGCGGAGGTGAAACGCGCCGAGAGTTTCAAGGAGACGTCCAAGGCCGGCGGCGAGACGCCGTCAACGCCCGGGAGGCCCACTCTGACACGCCGGTCCTCCGACGGGGTGCCAGGCAGCGTCGCTCCGCCCGCCTTTGTCAGGGGTGCCCCGCTCCGCGTGTCCAAACGTCTGGCCCCCAACTCTGAGGTCCAGGCCTCCTCGCAGCCCCGCACCACCCACAGCCCCTCCTCGGCCGCGGCCAAGACCATCCGCACGGCCGTCATATCTGCGGCCAAAAACAAGGCGGCCAAGACCGCGAGCTCCGACGCGCCTTCCACCGGCTCCAAAATCCCCATGGTTACACGGAACCCTGCCTCTAAAATGCCCCGCCCCGCTGCCCAAAAACTCTGGAGGTGATGGCGGGTTATGGGCTGGCAAATTCACCATGCATTATCTGTCCACACTTACCATTACGTTAATGGTTTTGGATCTATATTTGTGCGGGTATAAATAAATAAATGAATGAATGAACTGAATCTGACCTCTGACCTCTGGTCTCTTGAGCAGACCTTGGCAGGCTTTCTAAACCCACTGCTTTATTCTGACCCATTTCATCAGAATATGTGGGTTGTTCTGAATGATTTTTTTTATTAGTTTTCCCTTCTGGTTTGAAAAGGAACCATGTCAATATGTCCACTCTGTTTTTCTGTGTTTCAATTATGGATTGTGCTTTGTCCGCCTCTGTAAGGATAAGTAGTTGTATTGTATTTTTAAATGCACTGCACTCGGGTTTGACACTATACTGTTCACTGGTAGTGTCCTGTGCAGGCAGCAGGACAGTATAAGGTAATACTGCTTCATCTACCCATGATCCTTACATGATCCTCTCACTAGGTTAGCAATCAGTAGGACTCTGAACGGATTCTACACTGACATTTAGAGAGGTTTCTTTAAGTCGATGCACTTTACGAACCGAAGTGGAGGCTATACGTTATAAAACATTTGCTGAGCTTGTTTTGTGTTAAAAAAAAAAGAAAAGAAAAAGATTTTAACTTAATTGACTGTCATGTATTGTTTTGTTGCAGCACCATGTATGTATTTGTGAATAAGAGAAGATTAAATAAAGGCTGTGACGGGGATAGTGCTGCCATTGTCTCTTTGTTTCCATTTGAAAATGTCCGAATGAATGACAAGGCAAAGTTTTTGTATGGTTGTGTGCACAGCTGCTGTCACGGGTAATACTCAAAGGGAAGACCTCCACATTCACAGACGGCACACACAAGACTCTCGTTTCCGTATTTGTTTAGAAAACCTTCTTTATGAACCAGACTGGCTCGACTTTCAAGACCCCGACCCTTTCTCTACCAGGGCCCCCCGACTTCATAGCGACCCTTTCTCTACCAGGGCTCCCCGACTTCATAGCGACCCTTTTCTTTTTTGTCTCGTGCCCTTCGACTCCTCCCAATGTCTCCCTCACCGCTTTCTCAATTCCCGCTCTATTGCCGCATGTTGAACCCCCCCTCCCCTTCACTGGTCGGGAACTGTTGTCATGGAAATTCTACAGGCGCTCAGGGGAATCTGTTGGCAGAATACAGGGGGTGCGAGGGGCAGGTGGTGGGGGAGGTCGGAGAATGGGTGGAGGGCTCCCAGTGGGAAATCTCTGTTTACAGGCCACAGTGACGTCAGAGCCTCTTGGGAAAGGCAATAAACGGGTGCCTCTTTGTGTTTCTAAGAGTCCAGTTGTCCGTGACTGCTGCCCTCTTAACCTGTGTCACACTATAGGTGTGACATCATCGGCAGCGGGTCTCCAAGGGTCCAGGTCAGAATGAGTTGAATCGAATCCTGTCTGAAGAGTCTTCTTTCCTTCTTTCAACACACTGAGTTGAAAACCCTGCCCAGTGTGAAAAAGTGATATATGGATTTCAACACTAGTCCGATGAAAAAGAGGGTGAGGTCATTATGGTCTTCTCTGGGTTGTCGTGGGTAATGTATGGCGACTGACTAATGTTCCCTTGCCAACCAGTTCTTTTAACAGCCAGTGATTGAGTATAGAAGCAGATTGTAAGGCCTGATTCAACAGTGGAGCAACATGGGCTATTTCCCCTCCAATTCAAATGTGTGGCCACTCAAAATACTTTTTATAGAATGGTGTGTAGTTACTGGGAAACACATGGCGTACGGTCCTAGAAGATTAATTTAAACGAAACAGTAATTTCACGTCCATGTAAAATATGCTTGAATTAATATGTAAATAAAGCAAACATGGACCATATATATATATATATATATATATATATTTAAAGAAATTGGTATGCCAAAGATGGACAGTTCATTTGTAAAACTGTTCTTAATGCTCAACTGCGTAGTGGCTTTAAGCTACCGTTGACAGCAAGCATTGCACTTTCCTCTTATTACCAGTTGATGGTGATAAAAGACCGAAGACACCAGCATGAAAATTGGTGCCAACACAGAAGAATATGGAGTAAAACAAAGTCTGATAGAAGAAAGGTCTTTATTACATGACGGTGCAAAAAAACATTCAGAAACATATAACAACTGGGGCAATCCCATTCTTGATCCAAATGCAACAAAAATGAACTAACCATTTTTAAACTTTGGTAAGTGTTCTGATTATGGATGTTTAAATCGCTTAATGCAACGAGCAGTGCATAAATACATGACCAGATCCTGATCCCAAATGGTGGAATCCAAAGAGAGAGAGAAAGAGACAGTGAAATTGCGTGAAACTCACGGTTTCTTAGCTTTAGGTTTCGTCACCACATTGACTGTGGTGGATACAGACTTAGACCCTTCGAGGTTCTCCGCTGTGCAGGTGTAGATTCCTTGGTCAACGTCTCTCACCTCGTCCACAAGTAGAATCGACTGAGACTGCTGTCGGGCTGCACCGCCACCTACTGGCCACACGCTGTCCCGGGTATACAGTGGCCTGCTTATCTTCACAGTCAAAAAACAATAACCTAATTAAATAGGTCTACACTCAGAAACCTTAAAACAGTATGGAAAACAATTTGGTAATGCTGCTTATATAGTCTCTGCGAATTAATAATGTGAATGACAGAAAATAGAAATTAATTAAAAAGGGAAAAAAACAGTATCACTGTGAGGGTGGTGTTGTTGTGGCTATCACCCTATTTCAATCTGAAACTCTGTAAACTGAGGCCTAACCTTCTGTCCAGGGTACTCCCAGGTGAAATCTATAACCACATCCTGCTCCCCCAGCACAGTGCAAGTGACCTGTAGGTTCTCCCCCTGAGTCACTGAGCTGGATGAGGCCTGGATAACTGGGCTGGGGGGTGCCATAGGGTCTGACCACAAGAGGGGAGCAAAACACACTGATTAAGATGAACCATTTATTTTTAAATAGCTCCCAAAGAATAAGTGGTTCCAAGTCGACCCTAAAAAAAAGGCGTTAAGAAAAGAAAGCGTTTCAGTGAGGGACTGATCTGACGGGACGACTTACAGTTGACATAGATCAGCATGTATTTGGTGGAGCTCTGCCGAAGGTTGCCCAGGCTGGCTACACAGAACAGGGCCCCCGCATGGTGAGGCTTGGGCCTGTGGATGGTGAACCCCCGCTGGACATCAAAGGAGATCTCTGTCCCGTCCACCGCAACCTCCACAGGAGGGAACTCCCTGTGCAGAGTCACTTTGGCTGTCGGCGAGGTGATTTGGCACGGCAACACCGTCGGCCAATTGGTCCGCAGCTGGATGACGTCATAGTAGTTGGATGTTGGAACAAAAAGCTCCTGAGGGTCTGTTGTAGATACACGTTGTTGGCGATAAGATTCAATGAGATACCATAGAGGGAAACACGTTTCATAAAAGGAAAGTGCGGTGCCTGACGTTGTAAACAGATGTTATTTTTAACACCAGCGGCAACAATAAAGATCAGATTGCAGTCTTTACAAGGTTTTACCAGGGAAGAAGATGAAGACTTTGACTGCTTTATCGTATTCCTTCCTGCAGTCAGTCTCTTCACAGTAAATGGGGTAGCATGTGAACTCCCCCGTGTCAGCCCCAGTGACATTGACCAGCGTTAGCGTTCCATACCTCTCATGCTGGACTGTCCTACAAAACCATATTAGATCATTCCCGTGAACAATAATCATACCAATTATGGTTAATCTCCATTTATTTAGTGTAATGTCATGAAACAGACATTTTATGCTTATCTTTTGTTATGCAGCACAGTTGCTTAACGTAGTACATATGTAATTCCAGCAAAGGAAATTGACGTTTATTATCATGGGAAAAATGACATGTGATTAATATCCACCAACCACTGGTGATTCTACTGAGCTACAGTCCTGTCTACCATACCCAGTTGTTGTTGCTACACACAACAACACATTTCAGACACTGAATATCGGCAGATACAGAGGGTGAATGACCTTGTCTTTCCAGAGATCTAGGATATCTTTGGTACTCACTGTAGTCTGCCCTCATCGTCGTCCTCCAGGTATGGAGGAACGCTCCACTGCACAGGGCTACCCTTACACCTGAGCTCCAGGGTCTGACCAGAACGGACGCTCAGAGTGTCCCCAACCTTCTGGAACTTGCCCCTGTTCACAACCTGGTGTGGGAAGCCAAATGGGTAAACATTGTAGGGATACATTCCAAGATGAACGTGATTTTTTTTTTTTTTTTTACCCAGGGGTTGACTGACTGAGACAAAGTGTCTATTTCCAGCTGTGCCCTGTTTGGAAGGCAGTTTGTGAAACGTTCCACAGCTCTCTCTCCGAGTTGTATTCACACCTCTACCCAAAGGTAGGCAACAAGTAAAACCAAAATCTTTTCATCTGCTGGACAAGTAATGAAGCTAGCATGCAGTATATCTTACCTGGGTCAGAAAGGTGTGTCTATGGGATGCAACTACTGCAGCTTTCACCTTAGGCTTGAGAGTGACTGATTCAGTTTCAGATACAGGGACTTTCTTAGTAACCTTTCCTGATCGGGCTTTCGAGGGTTTTGGTGTCTTGCCCGGTTTAGCTGTAGTTTTGAGGGAGTCCTGTTGACAATAAGCTGCAGGGAGGGAAAGTTCAAAGTTCCCATTTTATTGTGTTTTCTTTTCAGCTAAAGTGCCCATTAAAAGCATGGATGAAAACTTAACCCAAAACTGTCAAATCTTGAAGAACTATTTAACTTTTAATGAAGTAAGTGATGCTTGCTTGGGGAATGTTTTGTTACAGTTGCAGATAAGTACACTTATCATGCATTGAAATAAATGAAGCACAAACATTTATTTGTGATGATACATTGGATGTGTACAAGTCAAGCGTATTTAAATAAAATGCATGCTAAAGAGAAAGTATTTTCAAAGAACACAATTAACTACTTTCTCCACCCTTTTTAAGTATCTTGATGCACATTGACTCTCACTGCAAAGCGCTCGTACAGAAGTGGTTAAAAAGTCACTTACCAAACTCAAGGATTAGAACTGCGATGAGAAAAGTGCTCAACGCAAGCCTCTGCTTAACTCTGACCCATCTCCCTGCACCCATGGCTGCCTCGATTATTGGTTCGCACAGTTCGCTAGGTATCACAAAACCAAAACTCCAAAGTGAAAGAGAAGAAGGAAGGGGGAATGAGAGGGAGTGAGTAAAAAGAGGGTAGTGCCTACAGTCTAAGTTGGTCAGCTGTCCAATAAAATCAGGCAAAAACCTCGTCCTGAAAGTGATTTTAGCACCTCAAATTCCTCTCTACCGGCTCAATGGAGCCTTTCAAGGTGTTCTGGACCAATGAGGACCCAGGTATGGAGGCCCCTCCGTCTGGAACAGCAGGGCCTGTTTATTTAGCTGCTAAATGGGATTGGCAGCATGGCTCTGCACGCTCCCCAAGCACATACCTCAAACAGGGAAATCACAAACTCTGGCATAGCATCTGTAACACATCCCGAGAAAAATACATTCTCTGATCTGGTGAATGTGTTGGTGATGTGTTTTTGGTGAAGGCATTCTTACTGTGAAAGTCAAGTATTTTGTATGATACTTTGTAATGCCTTTGTTATTCCTTGTAGTGTAAAGGGCAGGGTGACTTAAGGTGCTCAGAATGATAAAACCTGTAAATAATGTGTGCCCATTAAAACAAACCTTGAGGTGGTCCCAAAGTTCATGTGAAGACCTTGACATGATAACGAGTTCATTAACCTTGGTAGGGGAAATCTGTGATCCAAAAAGACAAGGATTTTTACAAAAGACTTAGCTTAGCTAAGACATTTTAGCTAAGCTGTGTCCCAGAGCAGATAGAGTCAAAGCTATTGAAAAAACTTGAATTTGAAAAAAGAAACACAACTAAATATGAATGTGGGCACAGGAAGAACAGCCAACTAGCAGACATTCCAGCCAATCACTGAAATAAATCAATAAAAATAGAATTGTCAATGCAAATAATGTTTGGAGTAATAATCCGATTAACATATACAGTACATCAACATAAATATGTGGGGCTAAATTGACCTGCCATGACACGTTTCATTACATTTCTACTTTTTATATATATTCTCAAGTATTTTTTTTACAGTAATGTAAACCAAAAAGGTTTGAAGACCTATGGATGCTTCTAGAGTACCGGCTGCAAATATTTCTAATAATGTCTCCCAAACTGTGCTTGGTGACCAACGAAAACCTTATTTTATGAATGACTTGCTAAGCCATGCTTATGAATAGGACACAGGTAAATCCATGTGAAAGGGCCGATTGTTGTTCATGAACTCAGTACAGCAAAATGCATTCTGGGTCTTTATCCTGGATCAGACCTGGAGCTGCTCATTACGATCAGATTGGCTCGTGGAATTTTAAAAGAAATTCTTTAGGGTGTGATTACATTTCTTTAATGTACATATTACCGTAAATGCATATTATATAATCCATACATTTTAAATTTTATTTCTAATATGTACATTATGAAACAATTCATCTTCCAAAGATTTAGAGTACTAATAAAATACCTTTTACAGGTCCCTTTTAAAAGTAATAACTTTCTAATAAAGACAAGCTAAATTAATTGATTCTTAATTAATTTAATATACTCAATCGAAAGTTTTACATTTAAGATTATGTAAATCGAGTAAATATAGTTTTACAAAAAAAATTTTATTGTAGAAAGATTAAAATATTGATATGTCATTGCACGTAACTACAGATGTATTGTGAAGTTACTAAAACATATAAAAGGGAGTGTAATATGTGTAACTGATTATTCATATCTACATTTAATATCTACACATTCACATTCACATTTACATTATGAAGCGTATGTAAGTCCTAAATATATGTATTCTTACTGTATTTGAACATCTTTACATTTATTTTGAAAAATGTAAACCTTTCGTTAAAAGAATAAGCATATTGTACATCACGTGAAAAGTATTCTTTACATCAATCCTAAAACACCAATTATTTACACAAAATGGAAAGCATTTGCTCTGAAATCTCAAGCAGTCAACTTGACAATATATCCTCCGTTCTATTCTGAGATCCCAAATAAAATAATTTGTAGATCAACAGTCAATTTCCATTTGGAATTCAATGACATACAAGCAAAGCAATACTACATCAACAGCAAAAACATGATGGATAAAATAAAATTCCAAAGCATCAAAAAAAAAAATTATACAAAATATGGTTTAAATGAACACACACAATTCAACAAGTTATTCAGTGACGATGTGGGAATGTGTACATTTTCCCTCCTGTTCAGCAATAAACCTTGTTGGCTTATATTAAGATAAAAAAATAGAATGGCCTCCATGGTAAGTACGAGAGTTGGTATACCTTTAAATAGATTCTTGCTGTAACATCCAAACTAATCTTTATCAGCTCCGTTCCCGCTTCAGAATTTCTCTTCGTTCAACACATCTTTCTGTGGTTTGCTAATTGTGTCAATCTTGACCTCCGCAGCCATTAGACGCTGCCTCTGAACACTGTGGCTCATTCCATAGCCGAAATAGATGACAAAACCTATGATGAAGAATTCCCCATAGTTCATTGTAAGCAGAATAATTGGTCAGGGAAGGTAAAGTTTTAACATGCTTGCTCCTTGCTCCTATATGCAAATTGTAAATATCCAATCGCCTATGATTGTTATATTGAAAAACATCTGGACCACCCTGCAATGCCTACTGCCAATGCAACCTAGTCCCTGATAAGCGGCAGAAA
The DNA here is from genome assembly GCA_036024795.1 of Galaxias rostratus. Lineage (NCBI taxonomy): Eukaryota > Metazoa > Chordata > Actinopteri > Galaxiiformes > Galaxiidae > Galaxias > Galaxias rostratus. The sequence goes on along the minus strand of JAVQJS010113119.1, from coordinate 23,444 downwards.
ATGGATAGATGGATATGATAATTATACATAATATTTATAAAGCGCTTTTCAAACCTCTCAAAGACGCTGACATATCTTATCAGTTTCTCAGGCGGACTTACCTACTAACATCCAGATTGCGTATCGTATCCAAGTGTCACCTCCGAGCTGGACCATCAGGTAAACATTGACGAAAACACTCACCAAAGGTAGAACTGGAATCAAGGGCACCTGCAGCCAAACATCAAAACAAAACGTCATCATAGGGTTTTCATAAATGGGAATATGAATAAAAACAGCATTTTAGGGGAGCTATCTAACAGGCATATTACCTTTTACTAATGTTTACTGACATTAACTTAACGTAAAATATAGTTCTATCCAAAGGGACTTAATATTGTGCATTGAATTGCTTATCTAAACAAGTGAAAGAAAATCTCAAATCATAGAGCCAAAGAAGGTCATCACAATCCAAAAACTAAGTCCCATGCAGGGGCAGAACGTTGTTCAAGTAAATAAATTGTGCTGAAAGAGTTAATTGGCATGTGACCATAAACAGATAATCTTGCTATCGTGCCACCTCTTCACTTCACAGTTTGTTTGTTGCCTCTTTGTTTACAGAGACGGCACTTCACAGTTTGTTCTGTAACAAAATGTCTGACAGGTCTTTTTTTTTTGCATCGAGGTATTCTTCGCTAATAAATATCCTTACCATGAAGGAAGCCTTGACAGAGTTCTGTGGGTGTCTCCATATGATGAAGCCAACGATCAGCAGCATGGCACCCATGATGGTGACACACGCTATGATCCACGCCTCTTTATTCGACAGAAACTCGATCCCTTTGCTTAGCAGGACGCAGAGGCCGATCACACACACCACTAGAATGTGGGAAAGAATTGACAGAAGGAGGAACAAGTTACCCCCCCCCAAAAAAGAAAAGGGACTTAAAATTGTGCATTGAGTTTCTTAACTAGCAAGTGAAATAAAATCTCATATCAAGTAGCCAAACCGGTACACCATCATCACAATTCACAAACTAAAACCCATGTAAGGGCAGAACGTAAATGATAAACGTTGTAATTCTTAAAAATTTGACTGCACCAGAGAAAACTGTCAGGCTTGTCACCGTCATGGAGGTGCTTTTGGTGGGCAGTGTTGGTAGTTTCAGACAACCTTGTTTACCGTCTGATCCACAGATACTGAGATTGGAGTCTGATGTGCTCTCTTGGTACCTTGACATCAGAAAACAAATGCCCTTAGGTACATAAGATATACATACAAATGTCAATTTGTTGAATACCTTGATGACCTTACATTTACCTCAATATTAGAATACAAACAGCCACAAGAGTATAGGCAAAGAGGGTTCCAATCGACATCATGTCCACCAATGCTTTCAAGTCAAACAAGAGGGCCATAATTGCTAATGGGAAGACAAAAGACAACATTGTCATCACATAACGTATCCCACACTAAAATAAGTGCTAACTGCTGAATCATCAAAGCTCATTCAAGGTGTGTAACAATGCTAAACACAGTGATTAAAGTATAAATAAATGATGCCTCTCTTGAATGAGGAATTCCTCATTAGCTGGTCCTTTAGACAATGTTCACCGGCATGTCTTACTCCGCCCTATACTCACCAGCCACAACCCCAGAGGTAATTGTAGCCACCACAGGGCTCTGCCGGGCACTGACCCTGCTCAGAGGCGTGAACAAAAGACCATCTCTGGCCATGGCAAACAGCACACGGGGCATGGGGAACATGGAGCCCAGCAGACTGTGGAGACAAAAGAACGGGCCAAACATAACCAAAGCACAATTTACCGCATCGTCTCTGCATTTTATCATTTAGACAACAGCTGGACATGAGCGCCGACGTATTCATAACAGACAGACCCGCAAGGATGCCATGCGGAGCTCCATAGACAACTGGTACTTGCTTGTGTAATCACCTGGTAGAAAGAGCACAGAGCGAGCCCACTGCCACCACATATTTGGCCGGACCCCAGCCGATGTAATCAAAGGCCACCGGGAGGGGGCTTTTTAGGTCCAGCAAGTAGTAAGGCATCATAAGGGTGAGGGCGGCGGACACAGCAAAGTATGCCAGGAAACAAATGAGCAGAGAGGCAACGATACCCACAGGAATAGCCTTCTGGGGGTTCTTAACCTCCTCACCTGCAAAGGAGCAAACGTTTAGGTATTTTTGTTTGTGCTAGGTGTTGCTGTTTTAGACCACCCTTGAGGAAAACTAAAGCTTTTCACAAAAGCCTCTTAAAGACTCATACAATTTACAAAAACACCATTGCATTGTTTATTATTGCAAACTTCAAATTAAGAGTAGGCACTGTACTTGTGGTGGCGATGCAGTCAAAGCCAACGAAAGCATAGAAGCATGTTGCAGCACCAGCCAGGGTCCCATCAAAACCATAAGGGAAGAATCCCCCTTGTCCGTAAATGCTGGTCACATTTTCTGTAGAACTAGAATTTCTAAATGGGAGAGAAAAGTCACATAGGTCACAAACTGACTAAAGTATGAATTCGATATTGAATAATTTTTTACAGGTATTTGGTATTTAGAGGATACATAGGAACTAGTTGAACGTTTGATTCAACTTAATAAAGCCTGATCAAACTCATTACAATCATTACAATGAATTATTTGAGAACTTACTGGTCACCTGCAGTGGCATTAATGAGTGACTCTATGCTTATTTTCCAGTTGTTGATGTCCCCTTTGACGAAGCCAGATACGATAACAAACAGCAACACTAAGATGTTGACAGCGGTGAAAACCTTGTTTATCGTCGTCGATTCCTTTACTCCAAAGGCAAGCTGACCTTGTGACGATACAAATAAGACCGGATAGGAAGTAAATAAAAAACTAACCACTGTTGGATATCAGAATTTTGTGTGTTGGACTCCAGGCCTGAAATATAAGGCCTTTACAGTGCAGTACATAAACTGGTTATATTTGGTGCTGCAAATAGACTGAGGCTGAACAGATTCGCAACAAAGTAGGAATATACATTTTCCCCATTGTTATATTGACATAACATGGATGGATATTTTGGCTCTGTTCTACGTAGTTGCTGCCTGCCATGTCATAAGAATGTCTTTGCTCAGAAGGATCCTGTATCATACTGTGCACTTGACAAATACAACACTTTGAACTTTGAACTTTGGAAACAATCATTGTGATGTTACCTGCCAGTAGCATAATAAGACCAGCGGAGAAGAAATCTGGGTAGGGGGCTAAGCCGGGTAAACCCATAGCCACATTCTTGGATAAGTAGTCACCCATGACATTCCCAATGAGGTCATCGAATGTGCCACTCCATGCACGGGCTACACTTGACGTCCCTGAGGAGATAACAAAAGAAAGCTACGAGTCATACTTTTCTTGCCATAATCATAAATGAAAAGTTAAGCAATATCACGGTCTATAATTTATAGCGGTCATTTGTAATCATATGATGAGCTCATGCAGCAAGAAAAATTTATTGCAGAAATATTGAAAATCACTGATGGATTTGAACAGTTCGATACGTCAACAGCATAAGAATAAAGTTGCGATGAACAAAGTATATGCTTATGGTCACTTGGTTAAAAAACCATAGGCCAGCTGTGAATACAGCTGAGGAGAGACGTGGATTAGCTAAATTACTTCTTAACGACAGGTAAAAGGTCACAGGAAGTATTAAAGTCTTGTGTTTATGGTTGATCATTTATGATGTTAAATGTTCCGACAATGAACCGAACGTGTTGCGTAAGTGAACCACAAAATGTAAGTATTAGCAGGTGTGCTTTTTTCAACCAGGCACACACAATTTGATGCAATGGGGCCTATATTCTTTCACCAGCAGATCAGGCAAATTTGACAAGAGGAGGGGATTATTAAGAATCCTATGGCTGGTTATAAACACGCCCATTCAAAACTGTGTGTGTTAAATAATCCCAAATGTAAAACCCTTGCTCTAACCAAACTAGCAATGCTACTCTGAAAATAACAGCTTTACAAACACGAGGTATTCAACAAGGTAACCAATTTTCTTTATAATTTCGCACCGTATATCTTGTCAAGATAAGAAGATTAAAAAATATTCATATTACACCTTTTTCAGGTGCGACAGACACCAAGCCAACAATGACCAACCGACTAAGCAGAGGGAAAAGGAGGGGTGCTCACCTATGACGTAGGACAGCAAGAGGTTCCATCCCGTGACGAAGGCCAGGAGCTCCCCCACGGTCACGTAACTATACAGGTACGCAGATCCCGTCTTGGGGACCCGCGCCCCGAACTCCGCATAGCAAAGCCCCGCAAATATGGAGGCCACGGCAGCGATGAAGAAGGAGATGATGATGCTGGGCCCGGCGGACGTCCTGGCTACCTCTCCAGAGAGGACGTAGACTCCGGCACCCAAGGTGCTGCCCACCCCCAGGGCCACCAGGTCCAGGGTGGTTAGACATCGGTTGAAGGAGGCCTCCTCTCCCTCGGGCTCCAGGGGCTTCTTCCGAGACACGCTCTGTGCAAACGACTTCAACACACCACACGCCATACTTCTGGCTGGGACTAGGATATGTGTTTGGTGGAAACAGTATATAAGAGATATGGAGGGGTAGCGATGGTGCGGGAGATAGCGTGAGAGGTAGAGCGAGAGAGAGAGACAGAGCAAAAGTGAGAGAGAGGAGGGATCAGTGAACATGTCAGTAAATAATTGTCAGATCACTCCCAAAGTAAAAGATTTCTGAGCATCTTTCCAAAAAAAACAACAGTGCCCAAGGCATTTAAAATGCACACAAAGCATAATATAATAGATTGGTAGAAAAGCATTGCAATGTCTCCAATCCACCTCATTATTACTCATGCTATCTTGACATAACCAACTAACCAGCCTGATAATGTTGATATGACAAACTTCCATCATCTTTCTCAGTTTTATTATTGCAAATGCTACATTAAAATGTTAACCTGTTTATATGCACTGCCAACTTAGTAAATTTTCAATCCAGAAAGCTATTTCTCACAAGAGCATTTTTGTCCATTTGTCATTTGTGACAATACACGTATTGTAGTAATTATCTACAACTTGGACATCTATTTGAAATAACTTTATTGATTTATCGCCTTGGGTTAGACATATAAGGACTGTTCTTATTTCTTCAGACACAAATATTTCATGCTCCCTTCATCATTACCTTTCTGATAGTTTAATGCTGATGCCTGCGTTACAGTGTGACACTCACAGCCCTTTACCCCGCTCAGCCCAGTTTATATGACTAGCAATGATCAGCATACTACTACACTCATTTAGAAGAATGACTGAACTTGGAACCATCCAATTTTGATGCACAGCTTTGCCCCACGACATATGGCTAAATAAATAATACAATGTATAAAAAATAAAAAATGATGTGTAGCTATTAGAACATATCATTTAGTTCTCATGTCACTCACCTTACCGCAAAAGCAACATGTTTTCAAGAAATTTAAAAAAGAGTATTTAGAGACATTCCTTTCTCCCCTCAGCTTCATACAAGACCACCGGTCCTACACCTGGAAAGAGAAACAATGAAAGGGAACCTGTGAAACAACTCCACGGCTCTCAACGTAACAGGAGATTTGATACAACTCTCAACAGCAAGCGACTCATGTGATGTATTTCCCAAAGAAGTCTTGGTTACAATCTATTTTATTTTATTTTCAATTTCAGGGAAGCGGGTTCTGATCTGAAACTTATGTCATCTCTGTATGATAGAGAGGTTTGTGTTCAATCTAAGGCTAACATAGTAATGGACAATCTTTCTTTATTTCAATCAAATTATTTGAACAAAAAATCAAGGATAAATAACTTTCGACAAGTACAAGTGTTAACAAACTATCTAACCTAAACTAACATAACATCTTTCCGTATGTAATGTACTTGTAATTCAGTTGACAAAAATAAAGGCGAACTTAAGGAAATCTTGTAGTTGATAAAAGAGGGAAGACTTCCACAATTTGGAGGCTTTAACTTTAAAAGGCAGCCTTCAGTTGAGAACGTGGGTTGGCCAGGGGGTATTCAGTATTAGTTGAGTAACACATATCGTGTCTGTTCCCCAACAGTAAAGATGCGCTGAGATTGCGTCTTAAAATTCTGAAAGCACAGCAAAACTATTACAGTTTAATTCAGCTACTGACTCAAAAACAAAAATTTTAGCAGATTATTATTATCATTTCTGAATTATATGACATCTTTCAGTTTAAAAGGAGAGCTCTCACAATCTTGTCTTGGGTTATCTTGTTTTTGGTCTTGCCCTCGCTGCCACACATTGCAGCCCTATAGCCCCTTGTCTCTTTTGTCCATCAACAAGGTGAGGCAGTTTGGGCTCTCTAATTAGAACTTGGTTAATGAGATAACTAATAAAAGGGAACAACACTTCTTTCTGACCGACCCGCGCAGCGAGTTTGCCCCGCACACTTTTTCTTTGAGATGTAGCTCCTCAAGTCTCCCATTACTGGATTTGAGCTCTTCCTAATCTCCTCTGGCATTCATCCCCACTAGCCGACAGTAAACCTTTGACCAACCTTATAGTTCAGCCCTCCCTATCTACACATCTCAATTGTTGAGATAAATATTCGTCATAGTCAGTTGCGGTGAGGTAGGACAACAGACATGTGGTGCAGGTTAGTGAGCAGCCTGTTCACGTGAGGTTCAGGCACATGTCTGATGAAGCAGAGATACAGAGTATCTTAGTTCCATTGAAACTCAGCAATGCCCACATTGTGGTCAGAAGTTGGCAGTAAGCAAGTGACAATTTTAACGCGATTCAATATTTGAGTAGATATATGAATTGTACAATCATGGGTTAGTGATTCTAATTGCTTTGAATTCCTTCAGTGATAAAATAAAAAGCTTCTGAAGAGTTGAACAAACATTCATTACCTCGTATGAAATTTGCCTCACAGGTCAGGCTGATAATTGCGTTGCAGGTCAGCAGGGGGAAACAAGGGAAGTATTTCCACATATTATTCTGATGAAGGAAAATAATTTCCACAACAATATATACAAGGCTGGCCTGTGAGACCCTCCCACTCTATGGTATTAGTCACAAAGTAGCCTTTCTCACTGTCGACCAGTTTGGATCATAATGTAGTCATTATTACAAGCAGAATACAGGGTGAGAATTGTAAGCACCAAATCCCGTGCAGAATGTAAAAAATGCTTTTGTGCTCAACCGTAATCTTTTGGCTTTTGGCTCTCATTGTATTTGGAATGCAAATTATGTTTTTGCTTTCTGCAGTTTAATGAGTAGGCGTTTTCAAAATGTAAATACAATGAGGATTTTTTCCTACTAAAAAGATGCAATATAATTTTACTACGGCAGAGGTCGGCAGCACATTCACTGTCAATACAGGCCTACTGTATGTCATGGTCGGTGTTGTGGTGTAGATGAGATAATAAAAACCAATTTAACTACAAGCCTTTCTCAAGGCATGATCTGAAGCTAAATAGTCATGCACAGAGTAGGGCTCATCTATTAACAGGGACAAACACTTTCTGCATAACAAAGACAAAGAAGTGAATGGATTGTTCTGTTGAAGATGAGGACAAAACACAAAACTATACAAATGAAAGGACATCAGCTTCTGGTGTCATGATAAGCAATGGTAGCAATTTTTACATTGGAAAGAGTGATCGATCCCATTGCCCACATTATATGGGCTGTGAGTGGCAGTCAGGCCCCTGCCTGTAGTGTTTGTGTTGGATAACAGTTTGTTCTGTGTAATTAATTGGCAAACAATTTGGGTAGAGTGCTTTAGGTCTTGAGAAAAGTGCCAAAAACTTTAAAAAAATGTACTACTTTCTTGCCATTGTTTCCTCAATCCTTTTATGTCTCCATGTAATTTATACTTAACTTGCATCTATCTCTCACTCTTTAGAGCTTCTCACTGATTTTCAGTCATGTCTGTCTCTTTATCTGCCTCCCCCCTCAGCACTACCCAGACATACCGCGACCTCATACTGGAAACGACGCGCAAGACAGAAATAGCGCAGTCACATTCTAATGCCAACAGCGTGCTCCTACAATTGGGGACCTCAATGGGAAGATAACGTGCACTCTCACGAGAGTGAGTGGGCAATGTAAACAGGAGCACAGCATAACTTAAACGTTATTATTTGAAGTGTTCAACCGCCAGGATATTTAAAAAACAGTGAGCATAAGAAAACAATTGCATGTACATCAAACTATGTGCACATACCAGTTTTACAATACGGGTTCTACTTTACTTCATCGAAATATTACAGCAGTTGATGTATACTGTGTCATAGGCTTAGGCTACTTTAAATTGAACTACTTTCCGTCCACTGTAACTTACGGAGGATATCTAATGTCCATCTAGCATGTTTGCATTGGCCTGTGCTCTGATCACTTAATTCGCCAATTGACTGCGGCAAAAGATTGATGTATGCGTTTAAAACGGTATAATCATGTTTGCTGAGGTCCAACACGGATTTTAAAAAATTAGAGGTACAGGGACAATAAAGAAATATGCAGTGAACACAGCGACTATGACAGAGACCAAATGAGCTTACTTGAGCTCGCTGTCAGCGCGCACGGTGCACTGCATTCATGACGTCAGAGTCGAGGACACTGTGCTAGGACAGCTGAAGTTTCTTCTCCGCGCTAGAGCTGAGGATAGCAGGATCTCGGTAGCAGAGGACTGGAGAACATTTTGTGTTAAAGGTGAGAAACGTCTGATTGCCGACTCATTCAATTCAGTTATAGTCAAACTCGGGATAGCTGACAGTTGCAATGCAAATGACCTTGTAGGTCTGCAAGTAAATAGCACATTTAATATTACATATCATCATCTGATATCGTGCTTTTTATTTTTAAGAGTAGTTTCATTTGCTGATAGCAATGTATGAAAGTATAAAAATATAAACAAACTGTACGGTTGGGCTTTGTATTCAGTCTTAAAGTTGGGCACATGGGTGTGGTCCCTTCTGGGGTATTGGGTAAGCCCTACTGTCTGATTCCAATTCCAGATGATGTGCCACTGCCGACTGATACAATTTTAAGAGAGTTCCTTCACATCAAAAATGCATCAAAAAATTATTTCTTTGAATATTTGAGTAAATTGAGTTTTTTAAGTATATCTCTGCATTTTTCAGCATGCCTAGTCCCTAAATGGTGACCTCTGTGTTGGTCAAACTGTATGTTTCATGGCTATTAGGCAATAGCTGGACGCTCTGCACGACTCCTCATTCATGGGGTCTACTCTGAACTAAAAGGGAGTAGCCTCAATGTCTTTTAACCAAGATCCCAAGTAAAACCTACAATGGAGATTAATAGGCTCAGTTGGGGATGCCTAGTCACAAATGGCCTGCCTGTCCCTCCAGTAGTCCTCAAGTATCCGAGGTTGGATAATCCTATGATTTTAAGCGGGCAATATCTTTTGATATCTTGTAGCGCTTCCTCAACATAATACTGTAAGATTCGATGGTCACCAAAGAATTTTTTGGTGTTGTCTAACATGCAGTAATATCGTTTTTCTGCTGCATGTGCAGTTCTGTCTCTCATTCAATACACAGAGGGCAGTTTTGTAATGTAATAGTAGCTCATATTTTAACTTGAGAAATATACTAATGAATCAAAGGAAATCTATACGGACACTATAATCTACACGGAATCTATCCTCTTGTCAAAAAGACATACGTTGTTCTATATAGCAGACATTATCCTTTTTTTTTTTTTCATCAAACAACAACAAATCTCCTTTACAGATTGTGAACGATAGATCGCTGCTCATCCTTGAAAGAGAAGACCAAACATGGGAGTGGTAAGTGCACGTCGCCGAATACCTGGATGTCAAAGGAAGACTCTGAAAGCAAATAATGATCAGGCTGCAGTAAGGGTGGTAGTATAGGGTGTCGTAGATTTGTTAGCTTCATGTGAAGCCTGCATTTGTGACTGACCTGCTGTACACTGACTGACTGCTTGGCTGATTGTCACAAACAAAGAGACATCGGCATAGGCCAGCCGCCATGCTGCAGACTATTCTTGAGTTCAGTTAATTTCTATATCATGTTTGATGTTGGCACGCAGGTTGTTTTTTTCTGTTCAAAAGATAGTCTATAGACCATGGGGTTTTTACTTGGTAAAGACTAACCGCCGCTCAGCAAATTACAGGCAGAGAGTCAGGCTTAGATGAACAAAGTAGTGCAATACAGAAGGGCTAATAACATCATTTGAAGACAGGCATTTTGGAAATTGCAATTAGACACAATTTGTTTAAGGAATGGTTTGTTTTGTCGACGAGTTGCTATTGGCTCCTTTTGTTTGGGTACTGTTGCTATGATGCCAAAGGTCTCCCCAGCTGTCCTGAGGAGAGATGGTGTCCGCACTAACGTTGCATTAGTGGAGGACCATCTATACATGTGCACCAGCCCTCTTAGCTGTGTGGAATGTTTGGCAGACTGCCGCAATACTGCAGGACTCTGTAATGAAACAGCTGCAGTCAGACAGACTGCGAACTATAAACTAAGCCTCTTGACAGGCTTTAAGTAAAATATTATTGTACTGTGAAAGGCTGTTCCTTCCAGTGTAAACTGCCGCAAATGGTTCGAGCGACGAGTTCCCCAAGGCTTATTTTATCTTTTGTTATTAAACTGTGACACTGACAGGGGCATTTTATGAAACCAATATATTTATTTGAAGTTTGAGTGTGTTTTGGACCCCCGCAATGGTCTGTATATGTAACGTGACTCCCTGTGCCTTCCACACAGCACGCATGCACGCACAAACACATAACACTGCCATACAAACACACACACACACACACACCCATACTTGATCTTCTGGGGGGAGCTGTAGGCCTTGGGACAGACAGGTGACAGCTGTCTTGTGGGCAGGCAGCCCCTTTTTACCATGGTAGACCAGACCTCAGGATCCGCAGACCCCAAGGCCTTTCACGCACTGTCTCACTGCAATGGCCAGTGTTTTCATTGTCAAGCTTTAAAAATAAAAAAACCTGCTAACTCTAAAGGTCTTCAACTCAACTGTTTTTCCTCAATCTTCTGACTTTTTGGTCAGGTTTTAATAAATGTATTATTGAATCATGTCATGTAATGTGAAGCGAGGGGTGAAGTTGATTATGAGCTAAATGATCTCTTGCTCTCAGGGTTTCAGAGGTACGATTATTGACGCTGAAGACTTTGATCCCAGTGGCGATGCTGAGACCCTCTACAATGCCATGAAAGGCATGGGTAAGTTTCAACCCACCAACAAATGAAAAGGTCAAAGAGGGGTTAAGTCAAAGAGTCGAGACGGTGAAGCTCTCCAAAAATGAAGTGTTCCATGGTTTCCAAGTTATTCCTGTTTTATACTCCCCAGGAAGTGATAAAGAGGCCATCTTGGACCTGGTCACCTCAAGGAGCAATGCCCAGCGACAGGAAGTCATCGCTGCCTACAAGTCCAACTTTGGAAAAGTGAGGCATTACATGACACCCTCACCTCTATTCATGATATTATGTACCCAGATTCTGGACACCTTTGTTTGGTCGGTGTTTAATATTTATTGTGCTAGGACCTGATTGATGACCTAAAATATGAGCTGACAGGCAAGTTTGAGCGTCTGATAGTCAGCTTGATGAGGCCTCCTGCCTACCATGACGCCAAAGAAATCAATGATGCTCTCAAAGTAAGATTAGAAATTAAAAATATATTCTTAAACTTAAACTCTTATTTAATAATACAATTCAATTATGAAAAAGTTGTATAGGGTTAAATGTGCAGCTGTACTTGTAATTCTGTAATCTGTATGCATTTATTTTTTTCCATCTAAAGGGGGCTGGAACAAACGAGAATTGTCTGATTGAAATCTTGGCATCCAGAACCAATCAACAGATTCACGACATGGTCGCTGCTTACAGAGATTGTGAGGAATTACATTCACAATGCAATAAGAGCTTAGCTATTTTCATAAAAGTCGTATAGCTTTTTTTTAGGTCTGTTCCGTAAAGAAATGTGTGTTGTGTCCAGCTTACGGCCGCGAAATAGAGGAGGATGTTATTGGAGACACTTCGGGACACTTTAAGAAAATGCTGGTGGTTTTACTTCAGGTCGGTAGATTGCAACAACAGTCAGGTTCAACACTATTATTATCAGTAAACCGTCTGACGGAAACATTTATTTATTACTTAAATCTTTTTGTAAGAAACCACGTAACATTTTATGACTCGATAAGATGTGCTTTTGGAAACCTAATGTATAGAATGACTCAGCCATTCAACTTTTGAGAATCAGATAAGGATGTTTTTTTTCTTCCCTTTATGCTTACTGTAACTCTTCTGTTATCTGAATTGGTGTTATCAGTTCGATGTTACAAAGTAATTTGCTTAGCAGTGGAAACCTAGCTGTTAGTCTGCTGTCCTCTTTCAGGGGACCAGAGATGAGTCAGGAGTAGTAAATGCTGACCTGGTGGAAGAAGACGCACAGGTGAGATTGAATTTCAAAATAGACTGGATACATTGTTATAATCCGTTGACCATTTTGTCCATTACGGGATACCAAAGACTGGGATTTGGGTAGGAGGAAAGGTAAAGGTTAGGGGGGTGAGCCAAATTAGAAAATAAAAAAGTATTCCTTACTCTACTCCTGAAGGTCTAATCAAGTCGTTACATGTGTCCTGAGATCAAACCACTTTCTTCGTTTTTTATTACTTGATGTTCTTTCGCCCCTATTGTATCCTTAATGTTTGTCCATATGCTACTTTCTTATCATATATCTAACCCAGCTTTTATGGTGTGGCCACAGATACTCATTTCCTTAATTAGGTTGATGGTTGAAATTTCCACAAATCCAGGGCATCCAATTTCAACAGGACACACCTTTTATTCTCCAGCGTTGTTGTTCTACCTCGGCTGCTAACTCACTGTGACGGAGTTTCTTTCTTCCGTATCCCTTGTTTGTCGCTTCTTCCAAAGGAACTGTTAGATTTATCCAGTACAGTTTGCTGTGTGTTGGACCAATGGACCACGTCTGGTCTCTGAAGTGGGTTGTTGCAATCTGTGATGGGACTTTTAATTAATAACCTCAGCTGCCCTGAGGTTGTTTTGACCCACACGTCTTCCTTCCCTGACAAAGTTGTTGTGAAAATTGTTGCCCTCTGCTCCAATATTACATTATCGGGCTCCCTACATTGTCACCTTTTCAAGGTCAGATCTGGTGACTTTTACCTTTAATTGTATCATTGGTTTCTAAAGTACTTCTCGTGCTTATAGTCGTTGCCTTACTTATGGGGAAAATGGTGATATCAATGAGTCATCTTTCTCCTATGCTCTCGCAGTGTCTTATGTGAGTAGCTTTTGAGGGTGCACTTAGTCCTCTGATTGCACTGTTTAGTTTTGCAGCAATGAGTTGCAACTTTGCCCCCCCACAAAATATTTTAAGTGTGTAGTATTTTATTTTATCATTAAAAAAAAGTATTCGTAGTTTTACGATTACTGACACAACATTTTCCTTTGATATATTTTTTTGTTTTTTTCCAATAAAAACACCTGGAGCGTTTTCTGAGTTCAGAGTTGGGTGCTCTCCTACTATTTGTTATTGTTGTGACTGGTTACATATGAATGAAAACAGTGACATCTACTGGCTAAAAAATGAACACACCGATCTACTTACAGAACCAGTAGGAAACGCCATAGCCTGACTACAAACTCCTATTCTTGACTCTATTTTTCGCTTTCACTTTCATGCTCTGTCCCTCCAGGAGTTGTATGCTGCGGGCGAAGAACAGTGGGGGACTGACGAGGCCAAATTCATCATGCTGCTGGGAAACCGCAGTGTGACCCACCTTCAAATGGGTGTGCATAGCTCTTGGACACGTGCCACTGTGACATTTGACATAGTATACTGCTCCCAGCGAGACCATCGATAGTCTTGACATTACACCGTTAAGTTCCGCGTCGCTACTATCATGGAGGCGGCAAGCACAGTTTATTCCTACTGCTGGCTGTTTTTAACACTGATCCTGCTTTGTCGATGCTAATTACAACTGATCATTTTTGGTGAGACGCTTAAAGTGTATGGGCCTGTTTTTCCAGTGTTCGATCAGTACCAGAACATAACAGAAAAGTCAATTGAGGACAGCATCAAGAGCGAGCTGTCCGGAGACTTTGAGAGACTCATGCTTGCTGTTGGTACGTAGGGATTCAACTTCTCCATGAGAACGACCTTTTTATTGAAAAATCAAATAAATACAGACATTTAATTTCACTTTTTTTTTTTTTTTAAAGTATCTTAAGCACATTTTGTCCTAGCCAACATCTACTTTAAAGGCTTTAAATGTGCACCATCTTTGAAATCGACAAGAAATGACAAATTTACCGATTAGTGCTTTCTGCGTGGTGTTTCCCACAGTGCAGTGCATCAGGAGTGTTCCCATGTTCTTTGCCAAGCGCCTGTACAAATCAATGAAGGTAAATCAAAAACATGTAATCGCAGATTATCATTACCCTGGGGTCTTTACCCGTTCAACCGCAGGAAGACATGTTTTTGTTCACTTTCACTCATGGAAATACTTGTTATTTGAATATAGGCCTACTCATGCGCAGCTCAGCACATGCAAATATGCTGGTTTGTCATTTGTAAATACGCTGATTAACTTGCATATATTTTGCAAACTCCCTCTTTCGATTCTTCTTCCCATTTAATTTTAGTCTGTACCGTGCATTTGCTGCGTGTTTATTCTCGAACTGCAGGGCCTTGGCACAGCGGACAACACCTTGATCAGGATCATGATCTGTCGCTCGGAACTTGACATGCTGGACATCAGGGAATGCTTCCGTCTCCTCTACGAGAAGTCGCTTTATAACATGATCAAGGTTTGATTGAGGGAAATTCTTTCAAATGAATCCATTCATTAACTGTTTCTTGTTCATTTGATAACGTCATACATCTTTTAGCCTGTGTCGCTTTTCTACAATTCAGGATGACACTTCAGGGGATTACAAGAGGACTCTGCTCAACCTGTGTGGAGGAGATGACGAGTAAGTAATAATGGCTGTGTTGCAAGAACCTGAAGTGACCAAATGGTGGCGATAGTGCTCTACTTTTATCCGTCCTCCCGCTACAAAGATTTGTTTTGTTTTTAAGAAAATGCCACAGCAAACGAAAAACAAAAATCAATGTGGGACATATCACTTCCTTAAAAATAATTCAGTCACATAATTGGAATGAGTTTGAGTAGAAGTGTGCCTAAGATACCTCCTGCAGTAGCAGAGCTTTATACATTGACGAATCTAAGGGCCATGATTGGAAGAATTAAGGGGTACACGCTGATTTCAGATACCGTCTTACCCTACATTCCCCACTAACATTCAGATAATGTTAAGTTTTTGGTTTGGTTGGTTGTTTGTGCTGTGTTTGTATGTTTTTGTTAAGTTGACTCACTCATGCCATTAAATTGATAATTACAGCTTAGCTGGGGAGTTTTTCCCTGAAGCTGCTCAGATAGCCTACAAGATGTGGGAAACGAGTGCTATGACCAAAATCCAGGTTTGGCCCATCCGCTCCTACTGTAGAATAGTTTCTGCCGTTGCATGCGTTTGGCTTGGCAATGGCATCTTAATTATCACTTGGTCCAGCAAAGAGCTATTCCTTGCTGGGCCCCAACCTTGTGCTGAAAACACTGCCATGTGTGGACAGCAAGGCCTTTGTCTGGCGTCCGATAGGATCAGAATGCTGTTCATTTCACAAATTAGAGTGCTGAAATACAGCCAGTTCCTGTTACAATGTCCTTGTCCTAGCCGGGCCAGAGGGGCCCTTGGCCAAAGTCACAGGCATCTCAGCATTTTACTCAACAATAGCATGTTTCTCTCCCTGATTATGTGATTTTGCAGTTTTTGGATGGCCTTTGGCCTCCTGTATTTTTTGTGCAGTGGCCCCTGGCCCCCGAAAGACACACTGCCCTTTAAATGTCAATGGAATGTTGTCATAATGCTTTGTCTAGTATTGTAAAATGGCTAAAGAACAATAACGTTTTATTTTTATGTTTGTCCCACAGTACTAAAGCTTGGTTACACCATGCCAGCATGTTTGCAGACCCCTGCATGTTTTTAACCCTCCAAAGTCTAGAGAATATGAGCAGCGCTTTGAACAAACTGCTTTACTTTACCTTTGTGTGTGTGTGTGTGTGTGTGTGCGTGTGTGTGCGTGTGTGTGCGTGTGTGTGCGTGTGTGTGTGTGTGTGTGTGTGTGTGTGTTAATGTTTTATTTTTATTTTCCCTTTGTCTTTGCTTGCCTGTGTCTTAGCCAAGAGGAACCATCCGTTCCACTGGAGATTTTGATCCTGCGGCTGATGCCCAAGCTTTGAGGAAAGCAATGAAAGGCTTTGGTATGCTGCTTCCTCTCAGATCAATTTCCTTTCACTCCCATTTAGTTTTACAGAGTTGGAACCCACTAGTCGGTACCGATCTGTTGTGATTTTATTCACTTGTGTTACACCAGGAACCGATGAAGATGCCATCATTGACATTGTTGCCCATAGAAACAACGCGCAAAGACAGGAGATACGACAGACCTTCAAGTCACTACTGGGCAGGGTGAGAGAAAATATCTCGGAATGTTTATCCTCAATCTCAAAACGGATATATTGTGGAAAGATGTTGGCTATAGAAAATCAAGATATTTTAATATAAGTCACCTTTGCATTGTACTAACCTCAGCTTGTCTGTCAACTATGAGAAAGGTCTTACATAAGACCCGCTTTCTCATGTTGAGTAGATGTCTGTCTACAGAAAGTATTGTATAAGCAGCGTCCCACATATAAATCTCGCACTCTACACTATGTAGGTTGGAATGATATCATTCAGGCAGGTGGGCGACTCACTGCAGCCATTTTGCACTTGAACAACAGGCAACTTGATTTGTAACGGATTCCTTAGGTGAAACCTGAATGACATTACATGACCAGACATAGCCCACAGATGAGATGTCAATATTAATCTGTAGAATGTATAAATGCCAAGTGTTGCCAATGTGTCATATTTCTCCATAGGACCTTTTGAAAGACTTAAAGTCTGAGCTATCTAAGAACCTTGAAAGGGTTATCATCGCTCTCATGCTGACCCCAGATGAGTTTGACGCCAAAATGATGAGGAAAGCAATAGAGGTAGGAGGTGATACACATGACAACCTGACTGAAGATGTTTAGTTGGATATGAGTGTGTTTCCAACAACTGGACAGCCTACAGACTTCTTCATTCTTCTGATGTTAGATTGATGTCTGTGTTAGATAGGATGTACTATGAACAAAGCCCTTTTTCACATTAGGATTTGAAGAGCTGCCTCATTTGCTTCTTTGGCGAGTGGGGCTAAAAATAGATGGTGATAAAAAAAAATGTATTGGGAACTTTGTAAATTACAATATGAAACATACATTTAAGTATGGTGTGATACAAAAAGTTATACATGTTGTATTAAGCAGTTGGTGTTTGTTAAGTTATATGTGTTGGGAGTCTCATTTAAATATAGTCATTCTAAAGGCCATCTTTTTCATTTGTGTTTTTGTTTTACCAGGGAGTAGGAACAGACGAACATGCTCTTATTGAAATCTTAGTTACAAGAACCAATCAGGAGATACATGCCATGAACGCTGCCTATCAGCATGGTAAGTTTGTTTGGATATACAGTATGTTCGTGAGCACAATCTACTGCTTCTAATGGGCCATGTGTGTACAACACACTTGACATATACATATACAGTAAACATAGTAAAGTAGCTGATGTATTGCAGCCTATAAGAAGACTTTGGAGCACGACATCCAATCAGACACCTCGGGCCACTTTGGTCGGGTCCTCGTCTCTCTCGTGCAGGTAGTGATGACATCACTCTTCAAAAAACACAAGAAACCGCTACTTTCTAATATATTCTGCAAGAGATAATGGCAACAAGAGAATAGCCTGCAGATCACTGTGTATGAATTCAACTGCAGTTCTACAGTCTATCTCTCTATTTCCTTGGGACATATTGCCCATGTGTAATGCTATTGAATGTACGGCTATTGAATCAGCATGGCTTTGTCCGCTTAGGGTGCACGAGAGGAGGGGCCCGCTGACATGGACAGAGCGATGGAAGATGCACAGGTCAGTTCGTAGGACGACAAACTCTCACTGACCCTGTGTCTGATACGACCATGTTTCCTGTTCTGTGACACTCAAATAAATGCTGACTGTATGGCTGCTACAATCACTATTTGACCCCCAGTCTAATGATGACATAGAAAGGTTCTGTATGAGTCTGAAGGTTTGGTGGTTGACCGTCTTTGCAGGAGCTTGCAGATGCGTGTAATGCAGACTCCGATGACATGGAGATAAAGTTCATGAGTATTCTGTGTACAAGGAGCTTCCCACATCTCAGAAGAGGTGAGGGGAATCACAAGGAAATACATGTCATCTTGACCACCTCAAGGGCCTTACTCTGACACTCCAGTAAGCCAAGGGCAACTGACTTTGTGAACAATGTCTGAAATGAGGCATTCCCTTGCGATATCTTTACAGTGTTCCAGGAATTTGTCAGATGTTCCAACAAGGACATTGAGTTGGTCATCAAAAAGGAGATGTCTGGAGATTTAAAAAATGCCATGTTTGCCATAGGTAATGATCTACATTGTTCTTGGCCCGTTTTGTATGCAAAGTTGATTAGTTGTGACTGTGGTTTCTAATATTAGTCTGTGGTACGTATGTCTCATCCTCAAGCCTATCTCTCTCTCTTTCCCACGCAGTTCGCAGTGTGAAGAACCAGCCCTCTTACTTCGCAGACCGGTTGTACAAAGCCATGAAGGTGTTTATAAATCTGCTTCCTTTAATGTGAAAAACATGTGGCCATCCTTATCCTGTGTTTCTTGCCCTAATAAATCAGGCTTAGCAGCGAAGGTGAATATGGCTAAAAGCTTTTCAAAGGAAAACATCGTGAGCGTTCATTCCAGCTCCCAAGCCGATGTTGTGACCTGTGCATACACGCTTTGTACGCGGCACTTTTTTGGCTCCCAGGACGAGCCGCCGTTGCTACAGTTACTGCCAACGGGGATGCAAATAAACCAAGCCTCCCTTTGTCTCCTATGCAGGGCATGGGCACTGATGACAGGGCACTGATCCGCATCATGGTGTCCCGCAGTGAAGCTGACCTTTTCAATGTTCGCAAAGAGTTCAAGGATACACACGATACCTCTCTCCATGAATTCATCCAGGTAGAGACCATGGTTGTAAGTTGCTTTATTTTTTTTGTCTATTAACACTGCGTGTGCCACATTCCTATTGTCGGTTCGTATTTCTGTCCTAATTACGCTAAGTCCTTTTCAGCACAGGATGCGTCTTTGTCTGTTTGTCTTTGTGTTGTGTGTCGGAGGCCTCACATTGTCTGTTTAGCACATCCTCCATTTGGTAAGGGGAGGGGAGCAGTGTTGTATATCTTCCTGTGGTGTACTAGGACCGTGGCTGCAGCACAGCTGTCAAAGAATTCCCCTTGCTTGAATGCTTGACTTCCTCTCTAAGGGGTCTTTTGTGATTGGCTAACAGCCATAGAGACAGGAAGGGCCCAATAGCAGAAGATCCATTAAATACCACACAAAATATCCCTCAGGTTAATTCAGGTAGCCCATTAATAATGCTAGCAGTGCTCAATCATTTTGCACTTTGCGGTGTGCCTTCTTTTATTTTCACAACCTCGTCATACAGTCGGCTTTACATGTTGAGCTTGAACTTTTCTGTAAAGAGGTGGCAAAAGAGCATTGCAAACGACTCAACCATAAATGTCTGTAACTAATCTTGTTTGTTTGCATGTTGGATCTTCAGTTGTAAAAGCCTATCAACTTTACAGTCCACACTTGCTTTGTATATTTGCTTTCTCCTGTAGTTGAGCACTGTTTACACACAATGTCAACAGTGGTCAAACTGTTCTCACTGAGTAAACGTTTTATTTCTCATAGGGGGACACCTCCGGGGATTACCGTAAAACCCTGTTGATCCTCTGTGGAGGGGAAGACTAAAGCCAGGAAGGCCTACGGAAACCTCCATGACAAATATCCGCTGATGCATTTACATTTAATCCACTGTGCATTACTCATTTGGGATAGGGACGAGACAGGGGGTAGTCAGTACCCGTTGTGTGCTGTATCTCTTGTACCACTGTCACTCCTTTGCTGAACCAAGTGACCAACGACCTCTGTGCCTTCACGGTAAATGTCGTTGTCTTGTCTGTGTCGTTGTGTCAATTGGGATAAGGTTTTCCTTTATACTTTTTACAGAACCCTCAAGGTAGAGTGGTGGTTTTGTTGTGACACAGAAAACAAGTTGTTTTAAAATGCAATGATTACATTATGGTTTGCAGACTCCCTAAGTAAATACAAAATGTCAACCCTGTGTGTTTTGTTGCTCTTATTTGTGTCGGGTTGATAAGCAAAAATCATAGACCATATATCTAAAGTTGAATAAGGGTTAACAATTGTTAGTGTGGCAAATGGTTCAAACAGCCAGGCCATTGAAGCGCTATGTTCAAGAAGGGAGTGGTGTTTAGCAGAGCACAGGCAGCTGTTCAATGATTAATTGTCTTAATTTTGGCAGCAGAACTGACCAGAAACGAGAAGAACATTCTAATCGATTCTAACATCAGGAAACTCCCCCACACATTTTCAATCTTCTAAAAGTTCCTAAACATAAACATTTACATTTGGTACTTGCCTTCAATATTAAAATGTGTGGTTGGTCCCTACAACAAACAACTGGGCTTGAAGTTAAAGGATACATTGACAATACCTTCAAAGAAATGCAGGCAATTAGACTACTGACTAAAACCTGACACTTGTCATCTAAAACTGGTAATTTTGACCAGGTAAATGAGAAAAAGCTTGTACTTTGAGTAGAACTGGGTAACTTCAACCATGTTTATGTCTTTACAAACGCCCACATGTTTTTAAGCAATTGTAACCTAGTAAGATCTCTAGTGACACACCATGAACATACATTTTGCACATGTACACCCAGCCTTTCACAACAAAGTAATGAGTAATATTGGTACAGTAATGCCTTCCACAGACAAAAGAGCAATATTAGACAGTCAAAATATTTTACTTACAAGAGTAACACCCTCTCTTTAGCGCCACCCTAGTCTCGGCTTACCATGTCTGTGTTGCTGCGCAGCTGTTGTCAAGCCATTTTTGAGTTAAACGAGGAAAGAAGAAAAAAAAGAGTTATGGGGTTAGGAAATCCCCTGCACTAGGCCAACATCCAGGACAAAACACACTTTTCTGCAATCAAGTTAGCTTTAATAGCAAACACAACCTCAAGTTGCTCCATTTGATGGCGATTATCACACATCAAGAGATTAGATTGAATTGCACAAGCTTTCACATTGATATGCATGTCTAATAAGTTTGTTTTTACCATCACATTTTCTGCAGTGCAACTTGAACTGATGCATATGCAACATTTTACATTTTCGACAACTCAGCAGTTTCACTGAACTGCAATTGATAAGCAGGTCATTGTTGTTTTATGCATTCATTTATACTATTTCTTATGACGGGGACCTTATACAAATGTACTTGGTATTGTTTGCTCAGGGATAGTTGGAATTTACAGATGCACCCACACATACATGTGTACATAAATCAATCCACATTCAGCAAAGAGTTTTATTAGTTCAACAAGTTTTGCCATTATATATTGTTGATAAAAGATTTGCCTTTTGCTATTCCTAAAAATATGCCCCACCACTGAACACATACTATGTCCCCCTTCTCCATCAGAGAGGGCCTTTGAGGGCCTTCTTTCACACTCTGGGAATTCCCCAAAAGTCTGAGTTTAAATTGCTTCCCCCTCATTCACAAGTTTCCTTAAAAAGTGCCTCTTGGACACAAGCAGAATGAGTGGGTAAGTCAGTGTGTCTCTCTGTGTCTCTTCTATTAATAAAATATGTTTTGAAGGTCCAACTTATATGTCTGTGTTGGAAGAAAATATTTTTTGCTAGTTTTCTTTTCTTTTTGTGCCCCATTTGATGTTTTATTTGCAATTATTTAATTAACATTAGTACACATTTACGTTGTCGTTTACGGCTTGGTAGCATTATAGTATGAGAATGAAATTTAAGGTATTAATTGATCTTAACCATTTACATTTAGCTGTGGGCTGGTTGGAGCACCATTTGATTATTTGATGAACACACAGGGTTGACATTTTGTATTTTAAGTACAGAAGGGAATTGAAATAATCTAAATATTTAATCTTGAGTGTTACAGACACGGTAATTAGTATATTAAAAAATATCTAAACATTAGTCTGCTATTTCATAAAACAATTTAACACTTGTATTGTATTGTTTAATTAGCTGAAGCAGTGGGAAAGGAACGTATGTTTGTTAATTTCAACATTAACCATATTATTGTAATAATTTGTGAATTATAAGTAACTTTTAATGGCAGATTGGACAATTTTGTTGTCTTCACTTCAAAGATGTGCTTTGAAGGTTTCCCTTCAAAAAGATAGTACGAACCAAAACAACTTACTGTACATTTGCATGGTTCACTAAAATAAACTGTTATTTAAAGAACCATACACTGGCAACTCACAAGCGGGGAATACGGTTCCATCCATCCATCCATTATCAGAACCGCTTATCCAATGCAGGGTCGCGGGGGGGCTGGAGCTTATCCCAGCCGACTTCGGGCGAGAGGCGGGGTACACCCTGGACAAATCGCTAGTCCATCGCAGGGCGACAATACGCTTTTTACTGTCAAATACAATCCCGGAGGGCATATCAATAGGATAGGGATATAAAGTCTATACGAACAAAGAATGTATCATCTTTTTAATGGACATTTATTATAATGTAAAAAGTAGCTTATGAGAGAATTATAGCCTAAATATTTTGTCCCTCAAACAGGAGTGTGTTCATTTGGCTATAACTCACTACTCCCCTACCATTAAAACCTTTGCATGGCTAATACGCAGGAGTGGAGTAGTCACTTTTTAATGGACAAATATTCCCAGAGGGCCATTATTATTGAGGCTTTGAAAACATACAGGGCACCATAAAGTCACAAAAGTATTAAATTCCCAGACCACAAAAACAATAAATTTGAATCGTTGGTATCTGGTAGGCCCTGGCATTATAGACCTTACCAGAAACCTTTTCACACAGTAAACTAAAACCAAATATAGATTGACAAGGATTTCATTATTATTTTATGGGGTGGCAAATAAAGTTACATTAATTGAATGTCACATTTGCTTGTGAAATGAAGGGTTGTTTACATAAAAATTGACCTATTTCAATTATTGAGACTGTCAGCGAGGAGGGGTGTGATGACTGGGTTTTGATGTTAATGCATCATCAGTATTAGATGGTATATGCATATTTTATTAATATATTCTAAGTAGAAAGAAGCACATATAAAACATCACGTAAAATTATGTTAAA
>JAVQJS010113116.1:0-11140 GCA_036024795.1 Galaxias rostratus | reverse complement strand
AGGAGCAATATGGAGAGGGAGAGTAAATTCGACTGACAAAGTGCATTTGTCACTGAGGGCAACAGAGAACAGTAGACTGGCTAGACAAAACGTAAAACGCAGTCTTTGGTCAGTGTCTTCAATGCAAAGCATACACACTTAACCGTAGGGTTTACTCAGGAGCTGTACACAATCCTGTACAGTCGTTTAAGTCCGCAACGGATATTATTAGCTCACTAGCACTGGAATCCACTCAACAATGCAATGATGTTAAATTATTCTACTCTTAATTTTTTAATAATTAAACTCCTAACAATGCTAATCTCTTCAATTCCATGCAACATGTAATTTCCACATGACCTACTTAGTACCTACATAATGTTTAACTGATAATATGGATAGTATACATTTATAATATAATATATATATATATATATATATATACATATTAATGACATATAAAACAAGTAAAAATGTTGATCTGATGAGCAAGGAGTGGAACCTTTGTGGCGTGCTAGAGTCCTGTTCCCATCGCAAAGCCATAAGCGAGTCTCACCCTGCAGGCCACGCGGTGAGGGCACAGCTTGCCAAAGCCCAGAGGAGGCTGGATTCGCCGCAGCATGGTCACCACATCTATGTGTTTAATGCGACCCCTAAGAGGAATAAACAAAGACCAAGTGATTACAAAGAGAAAAGGGAGAGAGAAAGAGAGAGAGAGAGCAAAAAAATTACTTACGTGGCTTCTGGGTCGTAGTCGGACCAGACCCTCTTGAACTCATCCAAGTGATGGGTTCCTAACACAGTCCAATCTCTGGTCAGGTACTCAAAGTTGTCCATGATGACAGCGATGAACAAGTTGATGATCTAAAGGAATATACAGGATGCATAAAGTAGATCAGCAACTAAAAGGTCTAACACAATAGCTGTCTACAATTTTGGAACAATTATATCTCTTATTATATACCTTTTTTATAAGGCATACCAAAAAAAGAAGAAGAAGAATGCAATGCTAAGAAATGTCATTTCCCTGTCAAAGTCCAACATACTGTAATTAAACTGTAGTATCCTACAAAAGCTCATTAACCAATGCCCTCCCTCCCTCCCTCCCTCCCTCCTTTCCACTTCATTTCACCAGGTAGGCGCAGAGCATGAAGAAGCTGATGAAGTAGATGTAGGCCAGGTTGCTGCCACAGGTGAACTCCTCTCCAGGCTCCACGTCAGCCTCCGGGTCACACCGGCGGCCCGGCAACGCTGCCAACATGATTTCCTGCCACTGCTCTCCCGTGGCACACCTTGAAAGGATAACAAGGTACACAAGGAATTAGGACGCCATCTTGGTATCACTGCTATTCTCAGATGATACTAAAACGTTTTGGGGATCTAAAAAACACAGGATGCAGTAGGGATTAAAAAAGGGTTGAATTAATTAGATAATAATTAAAAATAATGAGAATTACTTCTAAAGGTTAAGTGCTTTGTGAGACTCACCTGAAAAGCACCAAGACAGCCATGAAGAAGGTCTGGAAGTTACAGTTCCTGTTGATATGTGTGTTTTCATCCTTAGCCACCTTCCCAAACGTCTGTGAAAAGAAAACAAACAAATGTGATGTCTGACACAACCAGACGATGAGAGGCGGATGGAGGTGAAGTGCTACGCACCTGCATGCCAATCACAGCATAAATGAAAAAGATCATGGCAATCAGCAGACCGACATAGGGCAAAGCCTAAGGTAAAGCAAAAAAAAAGGTAGTCATTAGAGTATATTTCATGGCAATAATCAATATGCTTCATTACCATTCTTTTTCTTTATTAATTATTTTTTAATTTACAGCGTGTTGAAGTTGCAGTGAAGAGTTTTTACCTGGAGGGATTTAACAAAAGTCCAAAGGAGGGTTCGGATTCCCTCCCCTTTACTCAGCAGTTTGACCAATCGCAGGACACGGAATAAACGAAAGAATGTAATTGAAACTTTTCCGCTTTCTTTGCTTCCTTTTTCTTGCTATAAAAAATAGTAGTTTTTTTTTTTTTTACACACAATTAACAGATAAATCAATACAACAAAAACAAATAAGAAATTCTGGGAAGTATGAAATGCTACAAGGGTATGTAGAACTTACATTTTCATTGTTTCCTCCACCCTGGATTTGATATATTTGATACATTGCATTTAAAGAAAAATCAATATCATATATTTATTTACGTGCATATTCAGTAACTATTAGCAAGACATTAATTTTGCATTATGATCAACAACATGTAAATTGTTTTGATTTATACCAAAATTGCTTGCTAACTGTTTCTAGCACAAGTATTTTTTTACTGTTACTACTGGCATTAAGGTTTCTGATGTTCACTCACGCTTAGTTCAGACACCGCAATATCCAAAACACTCCCAACGACAATCAAAGCATCAAATGTATTCCAGGCATCAATAAAATAGTGCTGTACAAACACAAAACAATTAAAAATAAATACCAACCCAAGTCTCATTACTGCATCATAGCCTCTAGTAGACCTGCACTGGTAGTTTAAGATATAATCTGAGATATGCTATAATTTATATTTTTAAAGATGCCTCCTTACATGGGTCCTGAGGGCCAGCAGCTTGATGATCATCTCAATAGTAAATACCACAGTAAAGATCATGTTGAGGATGTCCATGATAGCGGTGAAGTTCTTTGACTGTTCATAATGCTTAGCAAAACACATAGCCATGGGTTAATCTACGCTCCTTTTTTCTAGATTAAAAACTATATTTTCATAATTTCCAGCAAAGTTCCGTGTGCACGCTCAATTGGTTATATATAGTTATTATACAACTATAGTCAATGCATTAATACTCTTTATGTAAATAAAGATATATGTGATACTAAAAACAATTGATAAAAGCTAAGTTGACAGATATAATTTCCCACAGATAGATTATCTAAAAAAACAAAAAAACAAAAGCCTGTGTGGCCCCACTGAGGGAAAGGATGACAAACATACCTGTACAGCCAGAGTGAGGGTGTTGAGGAGAATCAACACAAACATGATGTACTCAAACTGGCTGGAGTTGATGATCCTCCAGAACTTGAGTTGTGAAGGGTTTTTGGGAATGTAGATCTTTATGGGCTGTGCTTTTAGTGCATAGTACACACACTGCCTCTATTGGGGAAATATATATATATGGATACATATATATCACTTCAACACAGCTAAGAACATTTGATCAATTTCCCTGTTAAAAATAAGCTTTAATTTGTTTTATTTTCATGATAATTGTTGAAAATCGAGAAGCAGGACTGACTTGATTTTTGTTCAGTTCGCAGTTTTTGAATTCAGATTCTCCCTGCTCACGGAATGTGATGATGACAAAACCCACAAAGATGTTCATCATGAAGAAGGCAATAATGATGATGTAGATAATGAAGAAGATTGAGATCTCCACACGGTAGTTGTAGATGGGGCCCTGGTTCTCTGCATTGGCATCAACTGCCCTGTATAGAAGCCTGAGGAGTTGATCAAAGGAGAGAAAAAATTCAATGTTCCAGAAGCCCAAAAGCACTAACTACAGTGAATGGCAACAGTTTCACCAACAGACTAAAACTAAGCTCAATCGTCTTCACAAAGTAACATTTGAACTCAACTCATTTTGCAATTGTCAGTTGGCCTACACCAATGTTGGTACTTACTGTGGCCAGCCTTCAAATGTTGACACAGTAAACAGAGCCAGCATGCCCTGAAGCACATTGTCAAAGTTGAAATTATTGTTCTCCCAGACCCTCTCCTTTACCATGGGGTGGTTCATATCCCCATCCTTATAGACCACAAAAGTGCCTCTGGAATAAAAAAAACTCTCACAAACATATACAAAGAAATAAAAAGATTTAAAAAAAGTATTAAAATTAAGCCAGGAATAAAATGTTGATAGTTTCTCACTTGCACTCGTCTGGTGTGTGTTTGGCTTCATCTGTGCAGCTGTAGAATCTGCCCTGTAGATTCACAGAACACAGGCACAAAATGAATAATCATGATAAATATGGAGCTACAAAATTGTATAACAACACATTCCCTAGATAAATTGTCAAACTAAATACAAAGTTTCCATTATGATTAAAAAAGTACCTTGAAAAGCTGCACTCCAATACAGGCAAACATAAATTGGAGGAGCGTTGTGACAACCAAAATATTTCCGATAGTACGGATGGCAACAAACACACACTGAACTACGTTCTGTCAAATAGGAAAAAATGGCACGGAACAGTAAGAAGTCATCATTTATTTACGACTGGAGCAAGAATAAAAAAAATGGGGAACAAATGAGAGGGGGGGAGTAATAGAAGATCATCCATGGCTGAGTAGCATTATTTACCTTTAGCCCCTTAGCTCTGTTGATGGCTCGCAGAGGTCTAAGCACTCGAAGCACTCTGAGGATCTTCACCACTGAGATAGCACTCGAGCTGAGAATAAAAAAGGAGACGTGAAACATTTTATGAGAAAAAGAGTGGCAGGAGAAAGACTTGTTACAAGTGAGAGACATGGAAATATATATAATTTTGTACATTAACTAATGCCTCCCGTGTATAAACACTGGAGGGTGCTGTCTGCATACATGCAGATACTCAGTTCAAGGTCAATCCCTGTAGGATGACATTAATCTTCCCAAATGACCTTCCAATACAATAAGTAGGTAATTGTAACAAGTAGATAAAACAATATACAAAACAATGCTTTTTGAGTTACGCAATCTACACCCTCTTGTGATGCTACTTACTGAAGGAAGAAGGAGGCGAGAGACACGCTCACAACCAGAAGATCCAGAAGGTTGAAAGCATTTCTACAGAAAGACCCAGGGTGCAGAAATGCGCCATAAACTAGCATCTAATCAGGAGGAAAATTTTGTTTTTTCAGTCACTTTTGTTCTAAATAAAGTTTTTGATTGAACTTATGTGTCGTAAAAAATTTGATTATGTGTTGAATTGTGTTAATAGTGCCTTTCTAAAGACTGTCAATCCACATTTTTCACACTTTGGAAGTCCTTGCATATTGTCGTTTATTTTTACCTTCAGTGTGATCTCAATTGTGAAAATTGAGGTGAACACATAATCGGCATAACCCAGCATCTGCAGATGAGAGACACTAATGTTTTATTGTGTTCATTATAAGAGCCATGAAAAACCTTTGTGACAACGTTTGTTTTCCATGAATCATTGTATTGAGGGGTTGGGTTATTGGTTAGGTGTGTTTTGCAGAAGCCCACTTGTGAGCTCATTAAGAATGTAATCATGGTGACCTTACATTGTTCCTAAAAGAGTGAGCTCTGATTGGATCTTCAGCTGCCAGGGAAATACTACTGAGGATGATGAAGACGAGGATGAGGTTGGTGAAATAGTGATGGTGGATAAGGTTGTGGCAGGCAACTCGCAGACTGACGAAACAAGATGAGTTAAATTTGAAGGAAGGAAATGAAAAAAATATATACCTAACTCTTTAGGTAACCAGTGAACACAGAATTAACTCCTTCTAATGGCAACTAAAATAGGGATTCATTTGGAATATGATTAAAATAATACAGATTGTTATAGACAAAAAGAATTAAGGTTTTATTGATATATTGATTGCAACTGCTATGATTATGACTGACCAGTTTCTTTTGCCCAGAATGAAGAAAGAGCTTCCATCAGGAATAGGGACAATCTTTTCCTTGGGTGGTGAGAAGTCCGGCTTCAACGGAGCCACTCCTACAAGTGACAGAGACCCAGTGAGACGTGAGGAACACTTCCTGCATGAGGGTCATGATGGATCCTCATTGATGGGTGACAACATCACACTTACCCTCTAATCCCTCGATCGCCCTGAGCTCTTCGTGCTCCTCCCACTCTTCTTCCTGGTTCTAAAGAGTAAAAAAACGAGGACACAAAGCCTCAGGAGGATTCATGTCTCATGGGAACACAACGTGTCATTAACGGTGTTGTGTTTTATGTCGTATAAAAACACAGCATTCAATGTGCTGGCTGAGGAAGAAAGTAAGCCTACAGCTGCATCATCTTCCTTTTCTTCGTCTTCGTCCCAGTCTTCATCATCTTCCTTTTTCTCTCTGCCAAAACACGTGACAGACAATTAACCTGTGAAACCAAACATACTGGGATACGACATTTAGGACTGGTTTAGGACAACAGTATGTCAAAAGGAGGATGTAGAGGCGACAGTGGAGTCAAGTAAAGGATATACAGTCAAGCACACAATCTACCCGTTTCATAATACTTACTCGACCTTCGTTTTACCACTATCCCCTGCCAAATTGTCAACAGCGATAGCCAAGAAGACATTCAGCAGAATATCTGAATGCAAAACGTTGAGGAGCAATCTGTTCTTTCAAGGTTTACAGGGATATAAATCAATGGGATCAATTAATAAATATCAAATCGCTTCTCAACATGGTTTCTGACCTCTAACCCCAGATGGAAAGGATACAGTTGCCACAGACAAAGAGGACAACAAAGTAGATGCACACCACCATGTTTGGAAAGATGGGCCCGCCATATGCCATGATGCCGTCATACATCACAGCATTCCAATCTTCCCCTGTAAGGATCTATGGGAGAAGAGAAAGAGAGCGAGTGTAAGAAAGAGAGCAAGACGGCACTGGAAAGAGATTAAAATTAAATTACAGTCATTTAACAGATTACTTTATCCAAAGCCACTACAATACAATTTCAGGGGCCATTTCCCAGGAGGAACTTAAGGTGTAGGACTTTTCTTAAGGACACACCAGGGGTGGTGTTCCCAGGTGGGCTCAAACCAATGACCTTTTGGTCACTAAATCGCTGTTCTACCCACTAGGCCACACTATACATTAACAAATATATAAGATATTTGAAAATCACAAACTTGAACCAAGGGCACAGTGAAACGGCATGTTCACCTGGAAGCAGGTGAGCAAGGCCTGAGGGAAAGAGTCAAAGGTGCTTCTCTTCATCTGCGTCTCGTCAAAGTTGAATTTCCCCCCAAACAGTTGCATGCCCAACAAGGCGAAGATGATGAGGAAGAGGAAAAGCAAGAGCAGCAGGGAACAGATAGCCTTCATGGAGTTGAGCAGAGAGTTCACCAGGTCCGACAGTGCAGCCCAGTGCCTAATATGTAATTTGAAGCATTATGAAGCTGATCCATACAGTGCATTCAGAAAGTATTCAAAGTCCATAATTTTTCCCATTAATCCACCCAGAGTTCCCAAAGGGACATGGCAGTAACATAACTAAATGTGGAAAAGGTGAAGGTCTGAAAACCTTCTGAATGCACTGTAGATAACAAACAAGCTTTATCTATATTATCTTTTTGGGCAATAGAAAAAATTAAAGTGGCTTTTTAAGTGGCTATAACTATTGTGAGCCCTGAGACGGCAGAGAGCTGACCGTGTCATCTTGAAGATCCTGAGCAGTCGAACGCAGCGCAGCACAGAGATTCCTATGGGTGGAATGACCTGGAACTCTACCAACATGGTTTCCAGGATGCCGCCGCACACAACAAAGCAGTCAAAGCGATTGAACAAGGCCATGAAATAGATCTGCAGCCCAAAAGCATACATTTTCATGGACATCTCCAGGGTGAAGAGAAGGAGGAGGATCTTATTGGCTCGCTCTGTGGGGAAACAGGAGAGGAGGGAAATAGCAATCAAATAGTTGCTGATATACTGTATGTATTATTGTTGATCTTATCTAAAGCAACAGTTTTTAAAATGAGGCCAAAATATATGCATTAGAAAAATGGTTAGCAATATGAAAATAGAGACAGTCTACACATTTAGATCCAAATGTAGGTACAGTGTGTGTGTGTGTGTGTGTGTGTGTGTGTGTGTGTGTGTGTGTGTGTGTGTGTGTGTGTGTGTGTATGTACATGTATCTTGACCTTGTAACTCGGTGAGCCACTTTGGCTGTCCGTAGTGCTCTGAAGCGCTGGCTAGGGTATTGAGGAACACCAGGAGAAGAACCAGCCAGTAGAAGTTAGAGGTTTTGGCCGCAACACGACAGTTCTTCCTAAAGGCATGGTTCAGCTGGCACAATTGGTCACTATGGTGGAAGAGAGAAAGGTCATATTAGATTGAGAAAGGGTGAGGTTCTATAAATATGATCTCAAAATTAGGTGTTAAAAACCATACCAGAAACTGTTTGCCATCATCTTGGCCCTGTAGGGAGAAAAACAAAGATAAAAAGTTTCAGTATTCCCATGTTATCATAAGGGTAACTAATAAGTTAAATAAATATTTAATGAAGTGTAAAGTATCTATTTCAATCGAATCCAAACTTTTGCTGAGTAGCTATTTGGCTTTTGGCAGAAATACATTTACAAATAGTATAGATTGTTGTGTTGTAGAAACATATGTCTCCCTTACATTAGTGATGCACAGAAACCATTGTCGTCATCTAAATAGGCTTCAAATTCGGAATCTGAATCTGATTCTGTTGTACAAATAGAAGCGTCAAATTAAAGAGAGAAGCAAATAAATCACAGTAGTTCAATATAAAAAAGTTTTCATAATACATAGTGGAAAATTAATCTGAGTGGAACATCTTACCTCCATCCTCACTGTGTTTGTACCAGCCAAACTTCTTCATCATCTTCTTCTTCGCCACCACAGCACCTTAAGAGACATCAAACACATGTTTATACATTGCTTGTGGGGCGTCACGTGCATAGTACAGTGCAAAGGTTTCGACAAGTTTGAAAATAAATGATTTAAAGTAACAATGCTTTTAAAAAAAAATACATGTGTTTTTTTTCCCTATTCATTAATAAAATCCAAGTGAGTAATAATAAAATCTATGTCGAATCAATATTTGGTGTGACCACCATTTGCCTTTAATGTGCCCTGCCTAAAACGTATGCACAGTACTGTGCGTAGATGTTTAAAATGTGCGTCTTCACATGGAGGACTCTCTGACTGGTCTCAGCTGCTGCTGCCACCCCACCACCATGTGGATCCTCTCTGTTTCAGAAAACAACTCACGTTTATTTCCGTCCTCGTCCACGGCTTCAGCCTCGATGAGCCAGTCCATGTAGCCCAGCATGTCTTCCTCCATCTGCTTGCTTTCCTGGGCTTTCTGGAGCTCCCCTCGAGCTACAGCCTTCTCCCTTTCCTTGGAGAACTCTCTGGATACACACACATGCGGAATATTAGATGACCTGACATTCAAAGAACGTATTTACGAACAAGTGTACTCATCCATACAACATAAAAGCCATAATAGGAATAGTACTTAGCGTTTACTTAACAACAAATGAAACATGAATTATTCTCTCTTTCCTTGGAGAACTCTCTGGATACACACAGTTTCCAGGAAATACTACATATTTCCCCAGGTTATAAACAAGAAAAAGGAAATGTGAGATGACATGACCTGTACAATATTGATCAGCGCTATGTGTGGGAGAAAAAAAATGGGGCTTTCCATTCCAAATAACACTACCCCAACTGTGAAGCAAGGGGGAGGCAGCATTATGCTGCGGGGTTATTTTGCCAGAAATGGGACTGGTTCTCTCAAGAGAAAGGTTAAATCCCAAGGGATGAGTATTATATGCTAATACTGCAACAATATATCAAGAAATCAACAAGAAATTTCACACTTCATAGCCAGTTTTTCCAGCAGTACAATGATTCAAAGCATATGGCCAAATGCTGTGACAAAATGCCTCACGGACAACAAATTTAATGTATTGGAGTGGCAGTCACAAAGCTGCAACCTGAACCCAAAAGAGTATTTGTCAGTTGAACTAAAAAAGTATGTCCAAGTGTTGAGGCCCACAAACCTGAGTAAGTTACACCAAATCCATAAGGAGGAATGGGCAAAACAATCTGTAAAATTGTGAAAAGCTTGTGTTAAGCTACCTATACCAGTCATTTAAGGAAAAAAATTAAAAGGCAATTCCTCCAAATACTAACAAAGTGTATTTAAACTTTTCATCCATTGTTTGTGTAAATAAAAACTTTTTTGGCTATTATTTCGAAATGTATTATTATGGAATAAAATGGAAATAAATTAGACAATCTATTGATCTAACACAAGAAATTTTTGGGAACAGGAAATATGTGGAGTTGCTAAAAACTTTTTTAACTTTCAAGTTTGAATGTCTGTAGCCCAGATGTATTTACATGCATGGCCTCAACTACACATAAAAAGTAAAAACATCAAACATATCTAACCCCCTTAGTTTAGGTTACTCACCCGCTCAACACACCCAATACAAGGTTGATGATGAAAAATGATCCAAAGATGACCAGAGATACAAAATACACCCATGGAATCTCAAAGCCAATGGCGTCGTTCATCTAAAGAGACAACACGCGGCGGGGGTTATTCGAGAACACCGTCCAGACTTAACTGAAACTACAAAGAAACTGAAAAATAACTTAGAAATATGAAAAGGATGGAGATAACATAATTTCTGAGCAATATTTTTGTTTGTACCCAGTAGAGAACGTCTGTCCAACCTTCCATAGTGATACACTGAAACACCGTCAACATGGCAAAGAAGATGTTGTCAAAGTTGGTAATGCCACCATTAGGCCCTTCCCACTTGCCCCTGCACTCAGTGCCATTGCCGTTACAGAACCGGCCATTCCCAGCGAACGCACAAGGTGTGGGGTCGTCGTCAACATTGAGCTCTGAAAACCGGACAGCAAGCAGGGAGGGACAAAATTTGATTCATCTCTTTAAAATGCAAACTTCAAAATATACAGTATGTTTTGTATGGATGTGTCAATTTGAAATTTAAGAGCTAAAGTAAAGTATAACGCAGTTGCTGATAAACGACAATCTATTATAGTATTTGGTAATTCATCACTATATTAAAGGAGAGACCTGTGCCCGAGAAGAAGCAGGTTTTGTGCATCCTGCCAATGAAGAGCTCCAAGCCAATGATAGCATAGATGATGATGACAAACATGACCAGCATACCAATGTGGAGCAAAGGAACCATAGCCTTCATAATGGAGTTCAATACAATCTGGAGACCTGGTAACAGAAACAAAATATTGATTAAAACAGACATTAATGCTCACACAATAACACCTGTGCACGCACACACACGCTTTAACAATGTATAATACAGATGCATGCTCTTTCACACACACACACACACACGCGCACACACACACACACACACACACACACACACACACAC
>JAVQJS010113114.1:0-15038 GCA_036024795.1 Galaxias rostratus | reverse complement strand
CTCTCTCTCTCTCTCTCTCTCTCTCTCTCTCTCTCTCTCTCTCTCTCTCTAATTCCACATTGTCTTTCCATCATATGGGCAGTGGTCTCTCCTCTTGATCTTCCTCTTTATTCCGTTCTAGGAAAATAATTGTGATTTATGCTTCAAATCTTTTGCCCGTAATTTCCCCAAATGTCAGAGTCGGTGAATGTCTTTGTTTAGTCTAAATATCAAGTCTGGTCGATCATGGCAGTTCATCGTTGCTCTCGAGGGAGAAATCCTGTGTGGAGATTTAGGCATTTGAGTGTGTCAGAAAACCTCACACAAACCAAATCTCGATCATACAACTAAAGCAAGGCTCCCTTAAAAGGAACTGCACCCCTCCGTTCTGCATCTCTGCTTTCTTGTGCATACACCTTTTCATCTACTGTCTGAGAATTATGCTCAGAGTACAAAAGTGAGTGACGCCATGAATAATGTATTCTGCCTTGTTTATAGAAACTCATTTCTCTTCACGCTCTGCGTGAGTGGTATCACCACGTGGATTAGTGTGTCCGTGCTATAATACATTACCTCCACAAAATAATTCAATAAAAGTCCCTGGATGTAGTTGCATAAAGCAGAACTGCATGTAAATAACCTCCTTGGCGGCTACTTCTGTAGCAATAACAGAAATTCGTCAAAAGTAAATTCAGAACATTCATTGATTGGCACAAACACAACTGCAAAGGCCATCATCAACCTATGTCAAACCTTTGGATTGGGTGTTTACTCTTCAGATGCCGAACATCCCATAGTATCGCTAGTCAGTCGACGTTCATTCACAAGGACATCGCAGAAGGTTTTCTTAGCTCTTCCTTAGACTCAACCTACACAACTTGAATGGGCAAAATGGCACGGCCAAAACTCTACCTCTCCTATCTGGCTCGCATCCGGCACTCAATGGCCCACTTGGTTATGTGGCTGTCCTGTCAGGAAAATCGATCGGTCACGGATTCTCCGCTCACCTAGATCGATGAGTGCGAGGTGGATAGACAGTGTTTCCTGCCCCGCACCTTGCGGTAATTTGATTTACCATCTGATGGGACAGTCTAATCTGGTTATCAGCCAGCGCTGCTAACAGTCCCCTCTGGGCCACACGCATCACTCCAGAGCTGTGGCCAGACGTACAGCTCTACTGGGGCACAGGCCCTGTGGCCGCACACGGAGGGTAACGTGTGCACCGCGGTGGATGGAAGTGGGCCGCGCCGGGCACACTCCAGCCTGCGTTTGGGGTCAAACTGCGCGGCATTGACATTCATCGAAATGAATCCTCAACCAAATATAGGAGCTTGTGACAACTTGAACGTGAGATTTTACTGAGGCACAGCAGGTCAAAACCAGGGCAACACAGGAAAAGAGGTCTAGCTCACGCGGTCTAGCCCCCTGATGCCCATGCATCAATCCTTAATTAGTGGACTGATCAGCTCGTTGGAAGTCTCACTTATCTGTGTTTGTAGAAGATGATTGTGGCTAGCATGGGCATATTAAAAACATTTTTAATTTTGGGCATCGTATTGTATTTTACATAATGTCTTTAGGTTACGTTATGTTTCTAAGGGTGTAGTTTCTTGTTTTTGTTTTTTCATCACAATCATATCTATAACTTCAAATTTAACTTCACATAAAATTTGGGATGTTTAATGGTATTTGGTAAAATGGTTAAATGGTACATGGTCAATATTAGCCTATTCAACATCAAATGAATGTGAAAGTGTGACCAAACATTTGAGTGTTGCAGCATATATTTATACACGTCTAGGCCTTTAGTAATGTCCTACACAGTCCTAACTGAATCATTCCACTTCTTAGTACCATCATTTCCAT
Organism: Galaxias rostratus; assembly: GCA_036024795.1. Taxonomy (NCBI): domain Eukaryota; kingdom Metazoa; phylum Chordata; class Actinopteri; order Galaxiiformes; family Galaxiidae; genus Galaxias; species Galaxias rostratus. The sequence continues at coordinate 13,193 of JAVQJS010113114.1, read as the reverse complement.
CAGTTTCCATGGCTCTGGAAACTATACATGTAGACATAAACGCAGTATAACCTGGCGTTGCATAATCTTAACATTGTCAAGTACAACAGTTACATGTATATTAATATTTCTGATGCATTTATAATCAATTAATCTGCCTTTACAAATAAGAGTGTTAAACTACCATCTTTAAGATCACTTGGATACCGTCAAAACCTGCCGGCGGTGTCGGCAACTCGCAATCTGATTGGATAACGCCACTGTTTTGTTTCCATTCTCTTTAAGTTACAGGCGCCAGCACTGTTGAGTCTGAAGGCCTAAACACATTATGGCTGAAATATGATTGGATAAAAGCTCTAACATAAAGGCCAGCCCTATAAATCTCGAACTGAGGCTGGAAGTAGCGCAACCAAGAGGAAAGATATGAAATGAAGAAAATTGACTTTGTGGATTAATTTCATACATATTTGTGTGGGGAATAAATGAAAATACATTTATTTTCTGCTGATTTTTAGGCCATCGGAGAAGGCCTTGCTGGTCCTGACGTCTCACCATTGATATATTTTATATATATGGTACTTCACCGTTGTCCCTTTTAATGCTAACATTTTAAATAATATTGTTCACGGAAGTACGAAGACACAATTTTAAAACTTTTTGTTTTTTCCTCGTTAGTGCAGCTTGAAGGCCGGCACACTCACCTGTGGAGCTATGTGGACACGGGTGAATGACAAGCATCCTCCTCTCACCACTCATGGCAACTTCAATTCCTTTTCTTAACAGTACCTGGAGAATGCTCTTTTCAATTGACCAGAGGAAGAGATGTGTAATGTACTAGGCTTCAAGCCCATTGACATTGACAGTGGCACCAGATGAAGACACTGCAGTGTGTTTGTTACCCAGCACATTGGGCAAGGGTTGACCATGTTCTCCATTGCTCTCCGCTGGCTGGTGCTTCTGAGCTTTATTCTAATGACCGTGGCCGGCAACTTACTGGTGTGCTTGGCTGTGGGGCTCAGTCGCCGGCTACGCCGTGTGTCTAACTGCTTTGTCGTGTCGTTAGCGGTGACGGATCTCCTCCTGGGGTTGCTGGTCCTTCCCTTTTCGGCCATGCTGGAGCTGCGTGACGGCCACTGGCCACTAGGGGGCACCCTGTGCAAAATCTACATTTCCCTGGACGTGATGCTCTGCACGGCCTCCATCCTCACCCTGCTTTCGATAAGCGTGGACCGCTACCTGGCTATCTCAGCGCCGCTCTGCTACCGACGGAGGGTGACCCCGGCCCGTGCGGCCCTGGCCATTACCACCATCTGGGCCACGTCGCTGACCGTGTCCTTCATGCCCGTCCATCTGGGCTGGAACACGGCCAACTTCAGCGTGCAGAACCAGGACTGGGAGATGGGCTACGAGGACGGGGAGGGACACCACTGTCGCTACGAGTGGAATAATAACTTTGTGCTCTTGAACGCTTTTGGCACCTTCTATCTACCCCTATTGGTTATGTGTGGAATGTACCACTGCATATTTCGAGTGGCAAGAGAGCAGGTTGGTAGATACATTATTTATCACAGTATCTATTATCCATGTTATACACTAAACTAGACTTTGTTTGCCTTGCTGCAGTTACCAAATGTATTCAAAATCCATTATATAATTTTAGAAGAACGACATAGCCTAATACTGCAATGTGACTGTCTTTGCATTCTTCTTTTGTGTGTCATAACCGCCACCTTTCCGTGACAGTACGCCAGCCAATTACACAGAGTCTACCATCTGCTCGCCTCCCGTCTCTGACCTTTGTTGTCTATCCACTGCCCTAGGTACGGCGTATCCGTGCCGCCACGCCGTCGTTTCCGCGCGCGGCTTCAGCGGGGGTCAGGTCGCGGGAGCACAAGGCCACCGTGACCCTCGCCGCTGTGCTCGGGGCCTTCGTTATCTGCTGGTTCCCCTACTTCACCTACTTTTCCTACATGGGTCTCCGGGCCGAGAAGAACCCGCCCCTGGCGACGCACTCGGTGGTGCTGTGGTTGGGTTACTTCAACTCAGCGCTCAACCCCATACTGTACCCGGCGCTGAACCGGGACTTCCGCCGTGCCTACGGGGAACTGCTGTGCTGTCGGAGGGACAGGTGCCCGTGCACGTCGTCGTCCAGGTGCGGGTCGCTGCGGAAACGGGCGCCCCTAGACAACGGGCAGAGAAACACGCGGCTGCCCGACGGCGTGACAAAAACGGTCCGTGTGGAGCACCGGTCCGAGGGGAACAGCCTGACCTTGCCAGGAAATACCAGGAATGGAGCAACCGAGCGGAGGTGACGGAACGGCAGCCCCGAGAAGGAACTACGTCACGGCAGCTACTCAACGGATTAGACCAGGTCTAGATACAACAATCAGTGGCATGAATAAGTTCGCCCGACAAACGTACACGACGTGCCCTCGTTTCGATGAGGTGTCATTTACGATCCCAGCCAATTGGATTCGTCTGTGGTTGTCTACCGTATGATAAAAAGAAAGGCCAGCCAAACAAATGTAAACGGCAAAGTCAGCTGGTCTAGGACACATTTGTAAGCAGGCACAACCCAAAGAACTTCAACGTGCAACGTGTTTTATTTTAGAGGTACAGGGTACGCATGAAAACAACTTTTCAAAAGATATAATAATTGTTCTATTTAAATCAAAGCCTTTCATTAATAAGTAGTCAAATATATAAAAGAAAGACACTTGCGGAAATGTGAGCATAGTTCACTCGAGAACTGAGTGCAGAGCGGTCAATAAATAGCTGTGAGTCCTGGCAGATTATTCCCCCAGCTAACCCAACAGAGACACTGACAGTTAAAGGTTTCCAAAGCGGCATTCTTCACTTTGCAGCAAACCAGACAGCGAGGGTGAATAACTAACCAATGTGACTGGGCTGACTTATACTTTTTAGAGCTTATCTCTGCGACCTATGGGAGGAGGTTGAGTGAGAAAAATACCCAATTATTACAGTGGATAATCATGGCTCAGACAAGGAAAGAGGCCCTCCTTGGTCTCACATTCTCCGTGACTATGCAGTATCAAAGTGACGATAAGGATAACATAAGTCACATAAAAAGATTGCTGTGTTATTGGGACTCTGTTGTACTTTGAATGATTCATATGAACTACAAAGTTTGTTGTGATTAAAAACGTACTTTTCTGTTTCTTTTGTGTGTGATCCCAATAGCAAGCAGTGCCACAGCAAAGAGATGAAATTGTGTCCCTTTAGGCTGAGCTGAAAGTAAATGTCAAATGCTTCCAAGATCAATATGCTGTGCTGTATAAAACAGCGATGTTTGTATCGGAGCGATTTAATGTATTGCTATAGGGGGAGAGCCATGGCTTGAAATTTGCTAGTCATAAGGCCGTCACTGTGTCAAATAAGGGCTTGGTTAAGAATATTAAAATAAATAAACTATATCTAAGTAATCTACAGGAAAAGAGTAAAGAGTAATCCACAGCAGGAAGAGCAGAGCATATTCACTTTGCTGCAGGTACCTAAATGTGACGCATCTGCCACCTGGTGCCTAAACAACGCATTACATTTATACGCCTTCATACAGTACCCAATGTAAAAACGTAATAATAACAGCAAATAAAATATGCAGAATAATTTGACATAAAAGGATATTTACCGGCACAACTACAGAATCTAACCTATGTTGCCTTTTTTATTAATGCTAAAAATGATGTTCTTTACAGTGATGTGCATTTATGCATTTGGAAGGATAGTAGCAGGAGACTGGCATTCGACTGCCAGGTCCAATGCTCTGATATTGACAGCTTTAGTGGTATAGTGAAGAGCATAGCAGCTTGCACTAGCTGTCCATTGTACCGCTGCATATTACATTACAATACATCCGTTATGTTGCCCTGTGATACACCGAGCCAATCTATGTTAAGACCACATTTGCTGATTCGGAAAAGAAAGTGGAGACTAATCATTACTTGTTGAAGAATTTAAGCATCAATTGCGTACATGAATTCACAACGCAACCTAGGATTCAATATTTTCAATGATTTCATCTTTGTAGTTAGCCAAATTAAGAAGAAAATCAGCTGCAGCATATGGGTAACTAAACCAGCTTCTATGGATATTACTCACGTTGTCCTAAACAAACAGATATTACTGCATTGTGATTAGGTATGCTGGGTAGGCCTGCACATCGTTAAAAATCACATATATTTTTGGACTGGCCGTGTTATCTGTTAGACTGTCATAAAGCTCTGCTGCGTTCCCGGAGTTTTTCGCAGGGGGAACAAGAAGCCCTGCTTTTCCTTGAGTGTGGTCTCCGACGAGCACCAAGGCCTTGTACATGCGCCTGTCTCCCAGGGGATCTGGTGTGGCATATCCATATGAGTACGCTGGGTCGACAGCAAAGTAGGATCCATTGCCATACATTGCACCTTAAAGAAATATATTGCGGTCATTACTACTTACTTGGTACTTTAGTTAATAAAATAGTTCCATTATCGTGTATATATTAGTAGTCAAAAAAACTGTTAGATTAACCTTTAAAAATTCAACTAGAACTAGAGATACATTTACTTACATGACTGTATGAGCCCCTACTTTGTTATTTTTTAGTTTTTGCTTGGGGTTAATAATAATAATAATGGTAATAATTCCTTTTATTTAGTTTGAAGCGTTTTATCAAGACACTCAAAGCGCTTTCACACAATTAGCCTGGACTGTCAATGGACTGACAGCTATCAAACACTACACTCAGTCTAAGTGATACCATTTCATTAAAAGAATGCTTCATTCAACTTAAAATAACATGAAGCATTACAAGAACTTCAAATTGTACTGTACTATTGATTAAAATGTTTTGCTCCATGCAAATGCACATTTCAAGAGACGCCATTTCAAACTAAATTGATAATACCAGCTTTATTCCATACCATTTGCTCCCGCGAAGCTGCGATTAAAGCCATGAGCATTGATATGCTTGATGGATGTGTCATTTGTTCCATGGTAGAGATGTTTCTCGTTCTTCTGGTGATTATTCTTCTTCTCAATCTCCTTTTTCTTTAGCTGATAGTTCTGCCACAGTGTGGGATTCTGCACTCGTTCAATCTGACACAGCAATGAAAGATCAAGATTGTTATACATCTGGTGTACGCAATTACATTGTGATTTTGAACATATACATGTCAGTACATGACATGAATTTTAAGACCACAGTCTGTACAGGGAACACTTGTATGTTGTAGTCAGAGGATGGGTTTGCTTAGAATGAGCCTTTAGCTAACAACTGCATACTGTTAAGGCGTTTACATAAAGTGCGCCATCTGGTGTGTATCCTGAAAAGTACATGATGTAAAACACTGGATATTCCAAACGGGAAATATCGAGTGTTGCCAAGGTACACATGTTAAAGTGTCTTTCACAAAAAACAAATACAAAGGCTGTATTTACTCAAGTACAAGTGCCAGCCAAAACACAATTTTCCAAAGCTTACCGATGTTACCATCAGCCCCTTCTTGCTGCATTCCTGTCCCACTTCTTTGTACTCTGAAGATTGAGGTGATAACAGGACTGTTTTGATGAGGGATCCCTTCATGTCCTCCCAGTTGGAAGGCAATGACAGCTGATCTGATGCTACAAATTGGTGGACACTTTAATTTATGTTTTGTAAAATGTTTGTATACGTACATAGCTCACTGGAACAGATTAACGTTACTTTGTTTTTATTATAATGACACATTGGTAAATGTGTCATAATCATAATAACTATTTACATAGCACCTTTTGAAACATTGTTAGAATGTGTTTAACAATAGGCATTACAGTAAAATAATCGCAATTATGTCAGAAAAGGTTTAATAAAATATAATTTAGACAGTTAAACCAGGTAGTAAAAATAATAAAAACCTAAAATACAACATCCGTCGATGAAAATCATTGTGTCACTGATGTCCAAACTATGCACGGTTACCTTGGTGTGTACAAGAACTTACTTTTTAAGTCTTTCCGATATAATTTAACTTCTCTCCGTCCCCTTTGCACAGCTATTTCACGAATGAAGTCTACATCGTAGTCCTCCTTGTCGATCTTGACTTTCGCTCTGCGTTGCCACACCAACGCTTCTTCCAGCCTATAGTTTGTCAATTCATCAAAGGCCACCCAAGTGTCTCTCCGGTCTAGATACTGCCACTCGACCACACCACTCAACAAGAGAGCTTTCTCTCGGTCACTCTCTGCCTTCTCCACCTTCTCAACGAGGTCCCGGATGTCCCCCTCCGCGGACAAGACGTCGCGGGTCAGGCCCTCCAGGCGGATGAAGCTGTCTCGGCCCCTCTTCTCCAGGTGAACGCTGACGGTCAGCTTTCTCTGGAGCTCCTTGAGCTGGTCCACTTGCTCCGGGGAGAGCTGGCTGATGCGTGGGTTTTTGATGGTCCTTTCCGCCTGCTCCTTGACGATCAGATCGCTGATCCGGCGTTTGGCCTGGCTCACGGCCTGGGGACTCCCCGCGCACAGCAGGAACACGGCGGGGGCGAACTCCTCCCCCTTCATCACCAAGGGCTTGTTGCCAGACCGCTCCTCATTGGGCATAAAGATGGATGTGAATGAATCTGTGGGACAGACGGGAAAAGCGGGCAGAAAAAGATAAACACCATGCATGCTATCATATTTCCATGGCATAAATGCATACATACAAACATTAAATTAATGTACTCGATTGCACTGCATAAAAATGAGTCTATATCTACTTGTACTAAGGCTTGATTACGGTTTTGTAAGACTTTGATTACCTTTGAATTTTGTCAATATGCTTCGCTCTTCCACTTTCTCTCCCTCTCTCTTCCTCATGCTCTTGTGAAAGTCATTCACCATGGCAGGCTGAAATATTACGATCTTCACAATGTTAAGATGCCGTCCACCTTTCTTTCTCACAAAGTCCACCACCGCGTCAGTCATGGCATCTGCAGCAGCATCGGGACTTGCACCACCCAGACCTAACAGACCGGTTTGTTAAGGGATGACGGGTAAGAATGGCATAATTTTGGACACAAAAGGATTTTGAAATAAACAAACAGCAAACATGTCTTTAAAGGGAAAAACAAAACAAAATGAGATGATGCTCAAAGGAATATGAGGAGGAGAAGAAGGAGGATATAATGTCATTGTTAGAAAAGGGCGCTAACATATCAAACAAAAGAAGATGAAATACAAGACATCGCAGTCTAGTTAAGGTCCTAAAATCTAATTTTCTTTTAAAGAGAACATATTTCATTATGAAATGTGTAATTAAGCGCCGGCTCATTTAACCATTCGAATTATTACTGCACTATACCTGTTCCAAGTGCAGGGAAAGAGACGGACGAAGCCTTCTGCTGTTCGCACAACATCAGGACTTCAAACACCGTTTCTTTGATTCTGCCTGGGTCATTTTGGCCAACAATATGAACAATGTTTTTACATGGGAGAGAGCCTGCTGATGTAAGGATCATGGAAGTTGGCCGGAAGCTTTGGGAATTCACTGGAAAAAAATACATCTGGGTTAAAAAAAACATTCACAAACATCTCAGCTATATTTTAAAAGCCATCTACTGACATGTTCCTTTATTGTTTATTCCCCTAAAACTAAATATTTGACATTCAAAAAGTTAGTAGGTTGACAGCCGTGTATTTTTACTACACAGTTAAACATACACCTTGTACATATTGTGCAGTTTAAACATCTTGTTCTCAGCACAACCTGGTAACCTTAGAAAGACTTGGACAACCTGGTTTAACTTTATTGCACATAAACTGAAACCTTTATTGCACATTATGACACTAAGTCAAATTACCACTGGCAATGGACATTTTATTGCTAATCTTAATCAATCAAGACAGTCAAGTGAGATATGGTCGTGTGGCTGTGTATTGCGCTAAAGAGAGTTGAGAGAGTTTTTAGACCTCACAATGGTCATACTGACCAATTGTCGAGCATTCTCTTTCCACACTGAATCCAGCCGCGTCCAAAATGGCTTTGGAAACACCTTAAACACAGAACGGATAGCACAAATGTGTTGAAAACCAAGTGCCCATCATCACGTTTCAAATAACGTACCCAACGTTTAAGCTGAGGTATATGCATCCAGGCATTAAAGCTTGAGAGGTGACTCCACCCAACAAACACAACAACGCATGCTTCACCGGAGGCTAGGCACCTGTTCCGAGGTTGAAGTCCTTGTTCGAGGAATTGACAATGACGTCACAGGTCTCCTTGGTGATGTCCCCTGAAGACACCTCAAAGGTTAGCCAGTCCATTTTCATACGGTAGACACCGAGGGACGGCGACACCACCTGTCCAAATGTGGCTAAGACAAACATCAGATAAGTATTTTAGTGCTTGCATACTGTGTGTTCAGTGCAAAAATAAACCACACTAGACTGCACTAAGTCTTGCAATACTTAGTGATTCTAGTACGCTGGTTCTTTGGATAATGTCTGACGAGTTTGGTGGGAGACTCGAATCTTACCCGGGGGTGAATGTGACGGCCCAGCCGAAGAGTTTCGCGATTGGCTGAAACCCTGTGACCCTCCCCGTGAGACCTCATGAGTTTGACCTTTGAACTCGCCAACAAAACACTGATGAAAAATAAAAAGGGGAATCAAATTTATAACAACAATAAAGGGGATGAAAAAACAAAAGCCAGATAAAAAATTATATTTGGAGGGCAGAAAGAAATGTGTACGGAAATAATACTAAATCGTGAAAGCTTACATCCACAGTTTGTGTGTCCTGTGGGTGCACCACAATGGCCACTTCCTTCAGATAAGTAGGAGTCATTTTCTGGCTGTACACTTTGACCTCGTCCAACACAAGCCTGGACACCAGCTGTCTCGGGAAACCCATATTGCCCGTGCCAATGGCTGGGAAAGATAGTGAAGCCACTCTCAGCTTCTCAGCCTCTTTTAAGCAATACCTAATTATTATTTTTAATATCTAAAAAATATATAAAATAAAGACATCTGTTAATACATTCACAAAATAAAAGTTATGAAATGTTCATTGGAAGAGTATTGGACTTTATTAGTATTATTCATGAACTACCAATGTGCTTACTTTCTCTGACTGTCCGGCCCCTTGGTCCCAGTAAGGGCACACAACATGGAAGACCCACCGACAGTGGAGGTTGAAGCCGTCAGTGACGACGACATGTCCGTGGTCCAGTCTGCTAGAGCCGGCCTCATCTCTAACTGCTGCTTGTAGACGAGGCCCTGCCGCCGTCAGAATGGACTTTGAGACAGCACCCTGGCTCAAATCCAAGTTGTCAGCAATGGTGTTGACAATAACATCCGTCTGAGGATGTAACAGAGTGACCACATGTTAAACACAAGACAGTTTACTTCAACATCAGAGCTACTGTATATTTATCAGGAAAGTGTGAGGTAACACACGCCGTCCCCTTCTAGAACGCTTTAATACATAGACAGATGTATACACCCTTGTAGCGAGATTTGCATTGGGCCTACTTACACGCTGCTCTTGGATGCTTCCCTTCTTGAGAGTGATCTTTAGTCCTTCCAGCGTCCACTGGGTGTCCAGGCAATCACTTCTGCGGTCCCCTTCAAACCGGTTCTCTTCACTCACACGCTCTTGAAACTCCTGTCTATTGAAACCCACTCTCGTGCTATGACCTCCATCTTCTCCTCTTCCAAATCCTCCTCTTCCTCTTCCTCCACTCCCCATTAACCGCTGATCTCCAAATGCTGCCCCGTTTTGCTCGAAGCCCCTCCCTCCTCCTCTCATCTTCTGCTTAGCTTTCACAGCAGCGCCCTCTGGTGGTATAGACAGCTTTGGCCACAAGTCTTTAAACTGGCCCGCCACAGCCTTGGCCATAGCTCTGACTGTGTTGTCATTGTTATCCACCAGATAGATCTCCGTCAGGAAACCTGGACCCTTCCCCTGGTCACAGTACTCCCGCACGGCTAGGGCTATGGTCTCGGCACACAGGTCCAGAGGGAAGCCAAATATACCCGAGCTAATAGCCGGGAGCGCCACCGTGCGGCACTGGACTTTCACCGCTTCCCTTAGGCTACTGTGAACAGCGTCCTTGAGGCGCATCACAGCCGTCCTCCTGTCCCAGTCTGAGAAGCGGGGACCGACCGCGTGGACCACGTGTCGGCACGGGAGCTCGCCAGCGTCGGTTGCCACAGCGTCCCCCGGTTTCAAGGGTCCGAACCTTTTCACGTGGTCGTCACTGAGCTTCTGCAGCACCGGTCCGGCAGCCTTCAGCAGGGCCAAGGCCAGACCCCCGATGTGATTCAGGTCTTCGTTGGCCGCATTCACCACGGCGTCTGCTTTGACGGTGCAGATGTCAGCCCTGTTGACGGTCACCAGGACTCCGTTGGAGGTCCGAACCTCACAGTAGGTGGAGGTCCCGAGCCCGTACGGGTTCTCCTCGTCTTCACCCTCCTCGTCCTCCTCGCCCAGCATGCGGTCCTCCTGCAACAGCACCACGCAGTCAAGCTCTTTCATCACCGTGGAGAGGAAGATCTGCCCGTCGGCAAGGAAGTACTTTCTAGCGCCAGGCTTTTCAATGGTGAGCTCATCAGTGCAGAGGTCCTGTGCCATTTTCTGTAAAAAGGCCTTGGCCTTCTGGACGTAAAGGCGAGGACCAGAGAGCTTAATCTTCCGGCTGAGTGAGACCATGGAGACTTGTATCTCGCTCGGGAGATTGTTCAAGTCTGACGATTTGTGATCTTGCATGAATTTCACCACAGCGCAGGACTTTACACGAAGAGCCTCCTGAACGCGTGAGAATTTCTCCACAAAGCCTGCAAGATTTTCCGTAACTTCTTTCACCGGATTCAGGAACCCAGACACGGTGACTACATTCCCTCGCTCTGGGTCAAAGTGTATCACAACGACTTTCATCTTCGGCGAGTTGAATGAGTCCTCTAGCTGGGCATTCAACTGTTTCCACTCTGGCTTTCTCAGAACAGCCTGGTCCTCCACGACCACCACCTGATGACACAGAGTCGTCCTCATTTTCTGCTCTGCCCCCGCCAGGGCTTTCTCTGAGCTGGCCATTAGAACAATCTCTCTTTCCTGGATGTGGTATATCGCACAGATGCCCTGAGAGGTGAACAAAACCTGGGACATCTCCGTGCTGTCCACTGACCTCAGGAAGAGCAGAAGGCTCGGGTCCAAGTCGAGCTGCCTCCGGCTCATCTGAAGCTCTTTCTCTAGGATCCAGGACTTCACTTTGTACACTTCTGCTGGGAGGCCACGGATCCCCAGAGTTTTGTTTTCCTTGTAATGAAGAGCAATCTCTGGGCATATGTCTGCAGCTTTCTGCTGAAGTCCACCCTGCTGCAGTATATAATACTGGGCCGGAGATACGTCCATCTCCTCAACTACACCATCCCTTTTTCTCTCTATCCGATTTGTGGCCCCCAGAACAACATTTTCCACTGGAGTCCGCAGTCTTTTGATATCGGCATGCAGGCCTGCTACGGTCAACGTTGCTCTAGAGGAATCGAACATGAGGAACGCATCTTTCTTCACCACTGAGCGGACTTCTTTCTCCACGGCCTTCCAGACAGGGGCAACAGCGTCACACTGAAAGGCACCGTAATCAGCCAAGATCCTGCGGAAGGCAACCAAGGCATCGTCTTTCCATCTGTCAAGTTGTTTGGCATGGAAGCCCTTCTGTCTCATCAGGGAGGGCAGAGGGCTGAGCTTGGCCTCGGGTTCATCCAGGTCCACTTGGCAGAAGACTTGCTTCATTTGGTCATTGATGTGATTGAACTGCCTCTTCAGGAGGAGGTACTTCCGTACAGCCGGGTTCACCACCTCTATGAAGGTGTCGGGCACTTTCCACGTCGGGCGATCTTTGCCATAGAGGGCAGAGCCTAAGGAGGTGTAGTAGGGATACACCTTAACTGGGACGCTGCAAATAACGTGACTCTTTGCTTGAACTGCTTCCACGACTGCAAGAGAAAGCGTAATATGACAAATGTGTCATTTTTTATCCCCGTTACATTAGTGTAGTGGACCATTTTAACATAATACATCATAACTGATTGAAGGTTTCAGAGGTCTGTGTATTAAGGATAATTTTAAAATGCAAATACATGGTTCACTAAAATTATACTTTTGATCTGTAAACCTTTCAATACAATATTTCAATTCGCAAACTAACAGGAAGTATACACTTTAATACCAAACACAGTACAAAATCTATTTCAAAATTAAATTAAAAAAATTTATTAAATAAAACAGAAGGTTTACTTTTTGGGTCGTCAAAGGTGACAATAGCAGCTTGTTCTTCTGGGATCATTGTGACACTATTGGTTTGACCCCCCACCTTCTCAAAGTAAAGCTCCAACATTTCACCACTGACTGTTTTTGGCAGATTCTCCACTCTGATACCCAGGGACCTCTCCAACTCCCAGGCAGTCATATTATGCTGTTTAAACTTCTTGTGGCTCTGACTTGCCACGAGAATGCATTCAACACCTATAAAGAAACAAGTGTTACAGGGATATTTGTATTGCAAAGGGTGTTACAATCATAAAATAAAGTTAATATTTTGTTATTTCTTTATCAAAATCTTGATCACAAATTTGTTACAACGACACAGGCTTAGTATAATGGATACTTCATAAAAATTTGTTTTCTACAATATGGTACAAACATACAAAGTGTTCGGTAAAGGATTTAGTCTGAAATAGCTTTTCAACTACAATATACCATAAGAATTGTTGAAGGTCACGACTGCTGTGTTTGTCTCAAAGAGCACTTCCAAGGTGTAGTCCTCCTCATCTATCTTGCACACAGACTCCACCATCATCCCAAGTGTGTCTCTGTGCATGCTCCCAGGAACATTCCCCAAAACCACAGCCATACTTTTAGGGGAAACTTTAGCATCCTCCTTTGCTGCACCCGCATTTGCAGAGGTAGGCAGTAGATGATTTGCATTGTCGGGAGGGTCTCCTGACACATATAGAGTTCAGATGCATCATCAATACAAACTACATATTGAATTACTTCTACATTTAGTTTGAAAGAAGTTAACTATGGTATGGTGCTGTCTGTTTCAGTGGTTGGTAAGTAATAAAAAACGAGTAAATTCATCCTTACCTGATATCTCTTCGTACTTTGAGGTTATCTGGTAATGAAAAGTGTTAAAAGTTGTTAATCACATGGTAGATTTTCGAAAAATATTATATTTGCATCAGAAAACAATGTGGTC